>RJWM01033206.1:0-20800 GCA_004363535.1 Dasyprocta punctata
TTTCTCTATAACTTCATCAAGTTATTTCTTTATTGCATTTTCTATCATTTCAGAAAGTCCCTTTGTGCGACTCCCACTGTCTTCCATTTCAGTGTCTCCTGGGTTTGTTCTTTGTGGGCTGGGCGACAGAGACTGCCTCTTGGTCTTTCGTTTTGTCATTTTCTTCTAGAACCTATGTGGCCTGCGATACTGACCAGGCGTTCCCCTGAGGGTCTTGCTGATTCTTGGATCGCGCTGAATCACGGGACCCGGTCGAGTTGGGTCCTGTGAGCAGCAAGGGAGGTTGGCCTTCTGGGGCGCGCAGGTGGAGCCTCCACCTTAACTGGGTGGGGGGCCAAGGCCTCCTGGTCCTGGGGAGTTAGGCAGAGTACCCCAGAGTGATGCCGCCCGGAGCCCCGGTCTTGGTGTATTCAAATCCCTGCTGGTTGCATGGTCTTGGACAAGTCTCAACATCTCTGATGGTCTGTGTTCATATCCATAAAGTGGGTATCATAGTAGTGCCTAATCTCCTATAAAGATATTACGAAGATGTAAGAAAAATATGTGTACAACCTAATAGTCTGAATTTAGTCTAGGGCAGAGGTCAACAAATTTTCTATGAAGACCCATGTCAGTAATATCTTTGGTGTTGCAGTTTTGATGAGTTTTATTGCAGAGATTCAAGTGTGCTCTTTTATGTGAATACAGCCATAGATGCACAGAAATGAATGAGTGTGACAGTGTTCAAATAAAAGTATTTGCAAAAACAGATGGCAGCTTCAATTGAAGGAGGAAAATAGGCTTGAGAGCGAGGAAAGAGCAAAAGAGAGGCCAGTGGCTCCCTGGTGTCCTGTGGCAAGAAGTATCCTCTGGTTCAAAACAGTCTGAGATGCCCATTGCCACCAGAGGACCAAGTGCACTCTGCCCTGCCAACACAGGACCCTAGGCTTGTGCCACCAGTGGCTCCTCTCTACCAGAGCCACTCGGTGGACTGTGAGTACCCCAGAGCATCTGAACCCCACTCCCCAGAGGCGGTCCCCACTTCCTCAAGTTCCTTAAGTAATCCCACAACTCTTGTGCAAGGGCCTGGGTCAGGCAGCTGCTGACCTCCATGCGACCTGAGACAGACCCCATGCTGGCCACCTGGGCAGCACAGTCTCCAGCAGCTAGGAGAGCCCTATTGCCCAGGGTAAGAAACAAAGACCTGAAAGAACATGAGGTGCCTCACTGACCAGACTCTGCCTTCACAGCAGCGCTTGCACCCCGTCTGCAGGGCAGCCCCACCTAGCTGTCTTTCTCTCACCAAGTAAAGCAAACATACTCAGTGCCCAGTAGGGAGAATTGCTGTTTCCAGTTGCATAACCTAACCCAGATCAGTTTTAGCAGACTGCCAGCTCCCCAAAAGGCCGCTGGTCACCTCTCCAGCCACCCTCACCTCCCTGACCTACAGGCAACCACTGCTGTGACTCTCATGACTACACAGCTGTCAGCCTGCACTTGGACCTCACATGACTAGAGTCCCACAGGATCTTCATGTCTGACTTCCTTCACACCACATCTGTGGGATTTATCCATGTGACTATGGGTATCAGTGATCCATTCTTTTTCAGGAATGTGTACTATTTCATTGTATGCTATATCACAGTTGTTCATCTATCCTGTACGTTGACATCAAAGTTGCTTCCCAGCCAAGTTATTGTGAGTCTTTATGTGTATGCAAGTCTTTGTGTACACACTTATATTTTCATTGTCTTAATTGAAGTGGGATTCCTGGACCATAGGGTAGGTGTAAGTTTAGTTTTTCTCCAGACTGCCAAATCTTTTTTCAGTACACTCATTCATTTCACACTACCACTACCAGTGTGAGAGTAGACCCGTACATATCTTCACCAGTACTTGACACAGTCACTCATTTTAATTTAACTACTCTGGCGAGTATGTAATCATATCCACCTCATGGAAGCAGAAACATCAAACCTGCACATAGCTTCTGATCATGGGCAGACTCCGCCCTGCGAGATTCTGGGTCCTGCGAGGTTGGAGCAGAGGAACTCAAGTGTTCTGAACATGGCAGATGGTTGAACACCATCCTCACTGGCAGCATTAGATGAGGTTCCAGGTCCACAGACTTGCAGCGCGGTGCCTGTCCTCTCATGGCAATGCCTTGAGTCCCTCCACATCCCCAGGGTGATCCTGGGTTCCCTGGTAACCCTGTCCATCCCTGTCACACTGCCCAGAGTACAAGCCATGGCCTGCTGGGAGAGATTGTCCTTTGCAAGTTGGCAGGATACCATCTGCAGGCTGCGTTCCAGGTGCTCTCAGAGTCCCTGCCCCACCGACATTGCTGTCTGTTCCTCTCAGGCAAACAGTCCATCCTGAGGGTGGGAGATTCATGAGGACACCAGAGCTTTGGGAGATTCCTGCTTGGCTCTAGCTCAGCCTCATTTTCTTCAGTCCTGAGGTTTCCCAGCTGTTCCTTGGGGAATGAGGCTGGGACACAAAACACCGAAAGGCCAAGATCCTATTATTCCTGCTGCTGCCTTCCTGGGTTACAATGGGAAAGTTGTCTTCTCTCTGAGCCCCAGTTGCTGCCTACAACAAGGAGCAACTATGCACAACACTAGAAACCCGAACTGGAGCTGAGGTCCAGGCCTCTCTCAGGCATCGCTGGGGCAGCTTGATGGTTTTGCCACAACTATGGATGATTGGGGCTGCTCCTCGAGTGCTCACATGCTCCACCTTCTCCTAGCACCTTGCGAAGTGCAAATTCTGACTCAGTTGGTATAGGGTGGCATCTGGGGTCCTGAATTCCTATCACATTATGGATGACGGGAATGCTGCTGGTCTGAGGATATGCCCAGGAAGGTAAAAACTTAGTCTCCACTCTACCTCAATCCATGTTCTCCTTTAAATCACATTTTTTAACTTAGGCCTATTCTAGCCGGTATTGAAGTACCTCGAATACTCTTTGACAAGTGCGCCATGAAACAAATAGGAAGCGATCAACTCAAACCTGGTCCCCACACAAAGCCAAATACACTTGCTGTGTGGCTGTGCTCGCAGACACGGGACTTTGCAATGGTTGTTCTAGCTGAGCTCAGAGTTAAGCGCCACCTCAGCTAGCGGGGCAGGAAAGCAGAGCCCATGAGCTCCAAGCCCAGGTGACCAGAGAAGCACCCCCATGCCTGGGAGCATGTTCTGCTGCGCTGAGCAAGATGCCTCATCCCTGCCTACCTACAGGGCCAGCACCATCCACACGGGCAAGTCTGTGGCCTTTTGGCAGGCTGGAACACCATCTACAGATCTAAGTGTGAGGCCTGGCTCCATTCACAGTAAGCTGCAGGCCTGGGTGAGGTCTCGGCTCCCACATCTGTGAATAGAACATACAAGAATCCCTGCAGCCCAAGTCATCATGCAGAGGAAATGAAACAATATGCTCTCTATGCTCATTACAGGCAGCACATGCCTGAGTGTAGGTATGACCTCCGAGTTCCCTACTGTCTGCAGCTGAACACAGAGGCCCCGAGACACTTCAGTCTGTTTCCCAAAGTCCGATTCTCCCTCCGATTATCAGCCCTCCTCTAGGTTATCCCAGAAAGCTGTTGACTTGGGCAAAACTCCAAACCATGGCCTCAGATAACAGAGCCTCCCTTCAGCCCACCTTTTCCAGAGACAGCAGCAACACAAGGTGCCAGCCAGGCAGCCCAGGACAGACTCTCCACCTGTGTGCGGGTGCCAGGAACAAAGGCTTCTGTACCTTTCCCAGCTTCCCTAGCCCAGCCCCCATCGGGCCTTCACAACTGCCAGCCAAGCCTTCCTGAGGCTTTCTCTACTCACCCATCCCTGTTTAAGAACCTTTCATAGCTATCCTTGCCTCTGTAAAGACTCACTACACACACCATGGCCCAGCAGAACTCCTGACAGCCCTGCTCCCTCCACACCCCACACCCTAACCTGCTCCCCCAGAACACCCCTTGAGCATGCCTGCACCAGCTTTTCTCCCGCGGCCCCTCCTTCCTCTGCCACAGTTCCTGCCAAGCCCCTTCCGTTGCCCTTACCTCCCCCATGTCCATACTTACTCCAGCCTGCCTCTGGCTTTCACACATGTATGCACACGACTGCTGTTGGTGTTGATCTGTGCCCATGGTGTATGCATGTGCATTCTGGTTCCGTTCTGCCCACTGTAAAGTTAGCCCTTCTGTGGCTTGAGAAGCATGCTCGATGCTTTTCCTGGTGACCTTGTATGGTCCTTATTTCACCTAAGCCCTGGGTTCCCTGATGAGGATGCTGTAACCTAAGGGGAAGTGGTTGGAGAGCTCCACCCCATCCATCTCCATCCTCGGGCTTCTCTCGCAAAGGAGTGTCTGGCCTGGCATGCCCCGTCCTGGGCAGCCAGGACAAGTGACTGCACCAGGGGCTTGGGCAGGGCCTCACTGACCACAAGGGCCTGTTGCACTGCAACTCTCCGGGCCCTAAGAAGCAGGTCTGGGAGATGGGCCAGCCACACCCTCTGCAGGGATGGACAGGCCCCAGGAGCCTGCCTTCGAGTCACTTCTCCCCCTGAGGCCTCCCACCCCATAAATCCTCCCTGTGTGCCCAAGTTTCTCACCTCCTTGTAACTTGCTCTTCCCTCTCTGCTCTGAGAGAGCTGTTTATGTTTTCAGTTAACACTGTAAACTGTGCCAGCTTCTGTCCACTTGTGACCTAATTTATTTATAAAAACATTAAAAGTAGACAGTGTTTCAAAATACATACATTTTTACAAGCCACATATGTGTAGAGAAGCCTAAAGAAAAATTAGGCTTAGGAAAACTAAGAGACATAGGAAAACTAAGAGAATAATAACCACTGAGAAGATCTATGGAGGAGGTTATGTTATCTAGACCTTGATGGAAGGCAGGATAGAGAGAAGGTCAGCAGAAGAGTGGGTCAGCAGGAGAAGAGCCACTGGTCCAGTGTGCTCTGAGAATGCTGGGCAGGGGACTGGGTGATTGATTCTGCTTGAGGGAAACGCATCAGCACCAAAAGAGGTGCCCGAGGCCATGGCCACACAGGCCTTGGAGGCAGCAAGCCCCTCCAGTGAACTGCAGCCCAAGTCCCACCCAGTTGCTGAGTGCCTCTCCTGAAAATGAAATGACATCTCCAGGCTTAGCAGCTGTCCATTCCCTTGTCTGAGGGAACTAGGAACCAAAACACGGAAAAAAAGAAACCAAGGGAAAATAGAGATCATATGGGAAGCAGAAGAACGTGTAACTCAAAGGGATAAGATACTGCATGCAGCACACAATGAGCAATAAAAGGACCCTTGGGAGAACAAAAAGAACTCTTGAAAACAAATTGTTAGAGTAGCAGAAATGACTATTTTGGTATGATTTATAATGGAAATAGGCAGAATCTGACTCCCAAATGAACTTCTGGGGAAGGAATGGTTTGAGAGTAGAAGAGGCTTCTGGTTTATAAACAAGAAGGGTCAGACAGAAACCTTATTTTTCAAACACAGTATGCAGAGGAAAGCCAGCTGAAGAAACCTAATCATAAACCCACTTTAGAGGACTTGAGCTGGTGGGGCCCCAGGACACCTCGGTGGAACAACTCATGAGGATGGAGACCCACCAGCAAAGTGGTGTCACTGCACTACTCCGCGTTTGCAGCCAGTACCCAGCAGCCATATCCACCCCATCAGCTCTTGTGTAGTGTGGTCTCCAACCAACCCTCCAGGACCCTGACTAAGTGTGGACTCCCAGGACTGCCAGATCAGGAGCTGGGCAGGGATCAGGACATGCATTTCAACAAGCTCCCCAGGGAGTTTGACATGGCCCCAAGTGTGAGACCACTGGCCCCAGGAGCAGGTAGTAGACAAGGATCTAGAGCAGAAACTGAGCCAGTAGTCAAGGATGAAGGGAATGAGCAGGAAGTAGAGGCGAGTTTAAGCCCACAGTGATAATCTGATGTAGCAAGCTCTGCCATCTGAGTGTGGTAAAATTATTACTAATTCCAAAATAGCAACAGTTCTTCGATATTTAGCAGCAAAATCACAGATTCAGGAAGCAATTAACTTAGACATTCAATCAATTATTCACTGCATTACTAACACGCAGCAGTAATCAAATTGGCCTTTTAATGTGTATTTTTTTCTTTTAATTAGTCCTTCCTGTTGAAAACTAGAGTACAGACTTTAGGCAGAATGTATTTGGTTTGATATTAAAGGGATTAAAGGGAAGGAAGAGAAACAAAAAAACAATATTTGATCTCATTGTCACATGTCAAAGGCACTCCGGGCAGAAACCACGCTGTGAGCTAGTTAATGTCTTGCTCACATTATTTGAGATTTGCCCAAGTCCCTAAACCCCATCTGCGGGTGCTGGAGACACCATTGGCAGTGATTAGCTGCAGCCCTGTGGCACCCTGTTTGTGTAGACCAGAAAGAGCACTGGATTAGGTGCGGGGTGCTCAGTTTCCAGTTTGAGATCTGCCACCCAATGACTGAGGGACCTTACCTAACCTCTCTGCTCCTCGGTTTCCCACAGTGGGGGGCTAAGCTACACTCTGCCCAGAAGTCTTCTGACTCAGATACTGTTCTCCCTGAACTCTCCTTGCATATGCCACTCTGCCCAGAAGTATAGGAAACTGACCAAGACTCCGGGCAGTCAGGCAAGACCCATTCACTCACAAGACTTAAATGATCACTCCTTGCAGTGCAGTTGGAGTGTGTGAGCTCATCATACTCTACTGACCTCCTAATAATTGCTAACATTTGTCAGAACATTTACAATAGGCCCAGTAGTGTCATTGTTTTTAAAGTTATGGTAAAAGATACATACTCTAAAATTTCCCATTTTGGTCATTTCTAAGTGGCATTGAATACACTCACATCACTATGCAACCATCACCGCCCACCATTGCCCCAAAGTTTTCAGCTTCCTAGGTAGAGATTCTTGTTGAAGAGCATCTGCGGGTTGCCTGCGTGGTTTCTCCCTAGAACTGCAGGAGGTTGGCCTAGCTGTTTCTGAGTATCAGTTAACCACAGCCGGGCTGATGGACACTAATAACTCAGCCAGAGACCCTCATTGGGTGTTGGAACTTCAGTGGAGGGGGGCAGGAGGGCCAGCCTGGCTGACCCAGGCTGGCTGCCTGTCTCTGAGCTGGCTATAGGAGGAGTCTTCTGCAGTGGTGGCAGAAGGTCAGACAGGTGGAAGCCTTGCACCATTGAGGTCTAGATTCCACCCTGCACCCTTGTTTTCATGGGCAGTGCAGGTCGCTGATGGAAATCCAAGGATAGCAAAGACTGAAAAGGCACTTAGCAAAGCACAAACTCAGGAAAAGCCCAAGAGTAGGGGTCAACCATGGGATCCTCCAGAGCCCATTGAGAGATTAATATTCCTACCTCACAAGAGTGTTGAGAAGATTAGCTAAAATGCCACGGGAAGTCACACTGGGTGCTGCTGGGTGCTGAGAAGCCCAGTAATGCTCACTTCCTTTAGGTGAGGTTTGTTCAGAGTGCATTTCAGTGAGGGAGCCCCCGCCTTCTCCCATGGTGATGTCAGCTTTCTTGAATAGTTCATGAGCCCTCCCAAAGCTTTCAGATTGGCATCCAGTGCCCCTGGGAGCTGAGCTTGAATGGCATGGCTGAGGTTCTCTGGCTGTCCTTTCTATTCAGGGCTCAGCTTTCGTGAGACTCTTGACCCCACACCTGCACTGTTCTTTGCTTGCCTCACACAGACTCTACTCCAGGCCCCTCCCCAGCAAGTCAGTCACCAGAGATGTCAGGCACAGCACTGCTCCCCGACCTCAGGTCACAGCCCATGGAGCGTGAGGCCACGAGTCCCCCAACTGGATGACCACAGAGCCATCCTTCCAGCCCAAGCAAGGGCCTGCCCCAGCTTCTGCCCACCCAGGAAGCTGGACAGCCCCAAGGCAATAACATTGGCCTGTAGGCATCAAGTCCATCTTGGGAATGTTCTTACTCATTTGCCTGGGGTTCCTTCACCTGGGTTTCCTGGGAAAGAAACTTCTAGAACACCTTTTCTCTTCCCTTCTTAGTCAGGTCCAGTATGGACTCGTGAGCTCACAAAAATGCAGAACAATTTCTTTTTCTCATTTATGACCTGGAATAGGTGGAAAACTAAACTTGGTCAGCTTACTGACTAAGAATTTTATATTAAACTCAGTCTTCTGTATGTACTTTCATGGTGACAGAGGATTTATCTTCATTAAGGTTGGGGAGCAGGGGCCTCAAGTGGGCAAATGGTCCTCCCCAGCCATGGTATGGGAAGGGCCTTTGGAGCTCAGTCAAGATGGCAGGATGTGGAGGGATTGGAAGTCAGGGGACGCAGGTTCGTCCCTGCAGGGCAGGAAACCGTTGCCTCTGGGCTAGTGAGCCTGGGCTAGTCTCCAAGGATTCTGACTTATGCCAGCTCATTGCCCAGTGCTCCAGGGGGCTTTCATGTCACTGTCTCCACCAAGAAGACAACCTCGATGTACAGATAATGTGACCAGAGAGAGTGAGGAATCTACAAACTGAACTCTGCCTTATTATAAGGAATATGAGTTGAGATATTTCACAAACTGTCTCATTGTATCAAGTGCAACAAGTAGGGCCTATTACAGCTCCCACCCAGCCTCCTGGAAGACACTGGTTTCTTAAAATCATAATGACTTCTTCTTTTTTTTTTTTTTTTTTTTTTTTTTTTTTTTTTTTTTTTGTGGCACCAGGGATTGAATTCACAACCTCACGCCTGCCAGACAGGTGCTTAAGCCATTGAGCCTAACTTCCAGCCCTAGATTTTTGAGGCAGGGTCGCACTATGTAGCTCAGGCCAGCCTTGCACTGGCATTGTAGCCCAAACCGGCCTGGAACTCACAATACTTCTCCTACCTCAGCCTCCTGAGTGCTGGGATTAAAAGCATGCGCCACCACGCCTGACTCACAATGATTTCTGGCTGGGCAGACCTGCGTGATATGACTTGAGCTTCACTGCTGAAAACTACCCCCACTCATCAAATAGCTTCTGACTGCAACTAAACCATTCAAACTTTCATCATGGAGTCATAACATAACAGGATGCAGCTAGCCTCAGAACCCATCTCGTTCAGTGTCTTAGCTTAGAGTTATCTTGAGAAATGCTGGGAGGGTCCCTTATTTTAAAGTGAGTGAGTGGTAGAACTAGGATTAGAGAGTCCAGGTGATCTGATCCTCAGTCAACCCTAAATCTTTGATACCAGTGCACCTGAAACTTCTGTGTACACCTGAAGCTCCTGCAGATTCTGTTAGAAGTGCACCTTCTTCGCTAGTGCATCTTCATCAGGGTGCTGCACCTCTGAAAAGCAGCCTCTTTCAAACCTCATGGCCCCCAGCTTGGGGCCCAAAGTAGCCCCATTGTATAGATGAGAAAATAGGTGCAGTTCTCTAATCCTTGGAACCATGAATATGTCACCATGGATAAAGTTAAGGGATTTATGGTTGGAGGATGACCCCTGTCTGGTCACCTTAGTCCTTTCCCAGCTGTAGTCAGAGAGCTGTGACCATAGAAAGAGACCAGAGACATGATGCTTGCTGGGCTTGCAGACGGAGAAGGGAGCCTGAGCCAAGTAGTGTGGACACTTCAGGAGGCAGGCAGAGCAACAAACACGCTCCACCCAGGCCTGGGCTGCAGAGAATGCTATGCTACCAGCACTGTGATTTCAGCCTGGTGAGACCAGCCTTGGCACACTGACCTAAAGAACAAAGGGATGATTAACTAGTGTCTGAGGCCACTACATGTAATTTGCTACAAGGCAATAAGGAATTGCAGTAGCGCAGGCAGAGTAGAGGTGGTGCTGGAGCTCAGGCTCCCATGACTGCTGTCCTGTTTAGCCTGCACAGTGAGCTTTCTCTCCATGGAAGTCAGGCAGACTGACTCCTTCCTGGGAGGCCCTTGGCGTCACTAAACATACTTCTGGGCAAGGGACCATAAAGTGCTGCATCTCCAGTGTTTTAGGCTGCAAATAGTAGAGTTTGACCCTCAGTGATGTAAGCAGAAAAGAAATTTCATAAAACCCAGGGGGCTGCGTAGGAATGCTCAATGTGTACTGTATCAGGGCTGCTGGACCAGGATCAAAACCTCAAACTCCATGGCAGATTCAGCATGCAGCAGACCAGTTTGCCCCCACTCACCACTCACACTTGTTGGTACCTGAGCCCCAGTCTGGGGTGGGTGGGGAGCCCAGGGCTCAACTTCTTGGACAGGGAGGTGAGAGCTCCCACAGGGAGGCAGCAGTTCAGCCTCCATGTGTCCAGAGTAAATAACAGGTGTCCCAGGGACATTGTGGTGGCCAGGCTGGACCGTAAATATCCTTTCCATGTCCAAGGAATCCATCAGTCTGGTGCCTACTGGATACCAGGTTGGTTTCCCAACTCCATTTTCTCTCTTGCCTCTCCAGCAAGTTCTCCAAAGTCTCTGGCTGATCAGATGTCCTGCAATTAGGAAATAGCATCAGCAGGTGCAGGCCAGCTCAGAGGCAGCTTCTTTAGTCGAGGGCTGGCTCAGCCTTGATCTGCTGACCCTTCTCAGGTCCCTTCAACTCGACTGTCACCCAAAGCACTGGACTCAGGTCCCTCCAACCGTACACTCCAGAGTTCTGTATGGTGGGGCTTAACATTCTTGCTTGCACTTGCTTGCTTTCATCACTGAAATCCCATCTTTAGCTTTGCCTTAAGGAATTGGATCTACGAGGTCTGAATTTTCATTCTAATTATGTATTGTTTTTGCTAGTTCATAAAAATAATTTACAACTCCTGAGATAGGAAAAAACTACTTCTCAGGGTGCTACCAAGAAGCATTTGTACCACTCTTTGGGAGAAGAAAAGAGTTGGTTCTATCTTAGTCACTTCACTACTGTGACACAATATCTGACATCCAAAATTCAAGAAGCAGAAGTTTGTTTTGGCTGGTAGTGTGTAGGGTTCTAGTCTATAATCCACTGGCTCCAGGGTAGGACTACATGGTAGAGGGACCTGGCAGAAGAGAGATGCTCATAGCATGGCATCCCAGAAGCAGAGAGGCAGGCAAGAAGAAGGGAGAGGAGATAGACCCTTCCAGGCACACCCCCAGTGAGTGACTCGCCTCTTTGGAGCAGTCCCCACCTCCTAACGACAAGTCGGTCATAACCCCTGCATACCCCAATCACCCCCAACCCCATGTATGAGTGCAGAGAACCCTTGAGAGACATCTAGATATAAACTGTAAGAGCTCCAAATCCTGTTTCTGCCACATCTTCACCTGGATCTAGAGCAAATCACTTCACCTTTCCAGTGGTCTGCTTTGGTGTCCACCTCCAAATAGGGTTAATTCTTCCAAGTGGGGATGTGAGGAGGAGTTCCTATTAAAATGTATCACCTGTATATCCAGGACAGTGTCTTACGTATACTAAGTACTCAATAAAGAGTAGCTATTGCTTTCTTGGCTTTTACTATCTTCACTGCTACTCAGGAGTCAAGTGTGGACTTTGGAGACACATTAAGATTTTGACCCTTGGGTCTGATAGCCCTTGTACTGTGAAGTTGGGTAGCTCATGTCACCTCTCTGAGCCTCAATTTCCTCCTCTGTAAAAATAGGACAGTGATACCTCATCACAGAGCTAATGGGAGGCTCAGTCATGTTGGGGAAGCAGCAGGAACAGAGGTTATGTTCAGTATGACAGTTTTTTCTAGGTAATGGCAAATCTATATCCATTCTTTTTCCCCAACTTTCATCAGTAGTTTTTAATTTTGTCTGTCGTTCAAACAAAAGTCAGCCAGGGAAAGTAGACAACAAGACCTGAATTAGGGCCAGAACTGCATGCTGAGTGGTAGAAACCATGCAAGTGGAAGAGTGTTCTTCTGGAACAAATGGTTGGGGAAGGAGCACATTACAAGAATTGTTTGAGCAGTGACTGAGGGATTTGTCTGATCTTACTGGAGTCACACATGGAGCTCTACCTGAACCAAAGGCCTCACTCCCCAAAGGACATTTCTGAAGCAGTTGGAGTGTAAAGTAACCCTTGGTAGGCTGACCATTCAAGGTAGAAATTGAGGAGTGAGAAGCACACTTCCCCCTCTGAGTTCCGGCACCTGACCCTGGGTCTCTTTATAGCTTGGAACACTGAGGCTCTGCTGAGCTTTGCTCTACAGCTTGGGCACAGTGAAGGTGGCCTTTGGGTGGCACCTCTGCACTCAGGCTGCTGGGTCTGCAGTGTTGTGGGCAGGCACAGGGGTTGAGCTCCCCCGAGTGAGATAGGCCTTCCTCCTGGTTCTCCATTCTCTGCTGGGGGACAGAGACTTGCTTCCAGCCCTCCTCAGAAGGCTGCCTGTACTGCCCACTTCACCCGATTCCCTCCCTCTCCATTGGCCAGCAAGTGCAGTTTGATCCTTCACCCACCCTTGCCTTGAACCCAAGAGCCACTCGTTTCTCCTGAGTACCTCCTGGGTACAACACAGCCCCACCTGTCTTAGTTATTTTTCTGATTGCTGAGACAAATGCCCAAAGTTAAAGGAGGAAAGATTTCTTTAGCTCACAGTTTGTAGATATTTCACTCCAAAACAGAATAGCATTGCAGACAGGCATCACAGAGGAGAACCAGCCCACGGCATGGCCAGCAGGAGACAATGACACAACAACCAGCAGCAAAGAAGTGGAAGCAACAGCAGCAACCACAGGCTGCTTTTATCCCTTCCAGGCTACCTGCCTTTTGGGTGGTGCCACCCACACCCAGGGTGGGCCTTTCCATTATCCATACCCAGAACTGTGCTAAACCAATCAGTGGACTGATTCAGTACAGTGATACCTCAGTTCATGATCTGTTTTGTTTGGTTCCCAAACAGAAGCATTTGCAAATTTTTGTTTTTGTGTACAAACTGTATTTGGTGACAGACATAACCATAGTCATCTTTCCCACACAAACATGAATGTGACCATCTTTTCCAGAATCATGGAGCAAATTAAATTCATGAGCCAATGTACCAATGTAATCACACATCATTAATTCCAGTACTACACACCCTAGATCCAGCTGCTTCCCAAAAGCCCCACTTATGACCACATGAGGCTTTGCGGACATCTAGACACAGCCATCACACCACCTTTGTGAAGCTCACAGGCTGCTCCTATCACCACCTCCCATGCCACAGCCCATGCATCCATTCCTCATGTTCCATAATTATTGAACAAAAAACATGACTTAGGGCATAGCTCACATGTACTGAGGGCTTGTTCTAGGAGAAGCGCCTCTGAGAAGCACTCTACATGAATATTTTCATGAAAATCTCACAGCCATCTGGGAAAGCAGCTCCTGAGAACATATCCATCTTACAGGTGAGGAAACTATGACTCAGAGAAGTCATGTGTCTCAGCCAAAGCCACACAGCAGCTAAGTGGGGTCTGCGGATTGGAGAACCAGGCCAGCAGACTCCTCAGCCCTCTCCACCTCTGTCCCTCCTAGAAGCAGGGTCCAAGATTAGGATTAGCAAGCCCAGGTTTGACTTGACCACCTCCTGCCATGGCAGAGGTTATGCCTCCCATTTGGGGATCCCAGAAAGTGAGACTCAAGAGTTCTGTCTGACTTCCTCAGGCTGAGACTGGTTTCAGGACTTCTGTTTGCAAATTCACTTTTGCTGGAATGTGTGGCCTCCTGACCTCCAGAAGCACACTCGGTACTTTGCTGGACTTTGATTAGATGTGACTGGGATAAGGGTTCTCCAGACTCTGCTAGGGGAGGGACTGGAAAGGAGAGACAGCTCTGGAGGAGGGGCCTAACCTGGCTGGCACTGGTGCCACACTCCCCTGGGGGTGGGGTATGTGTTGTGAGTTGTCACAGTAGCAAGGTCAAGTTCCAAGCATGTTGTTCCCTCGCACTATGCAGAGCTGCCTGCTGGGCAGACTCCTGGGCTGAGCATCTCATCAGACATAGGCATCAGTGAAAGCACTATGTGCACATAGCTGAGCCTAGAACTTGGCTGTTATATCTTACCTGCTAATTATCATGCCTGCTAGTAGATCTTGGAATTTCTAGGAATAGTACTGTCAAGGAAATTGCTGGAAAACTATATTTCATTTTGTCTAGAATTTCACCAAAAACCACCCCTGTTTTTAAAACTCCATGCCAGCAGTGTCACCAGCTGTGCTTGGGCTGTAGCTGCAACAGCCCTGTCTGTGCTAGCAGTTGTCATTGACTCACGGAACATCTACAAATGTATGCATCTGGCCCTCACTTCAAATGTCAGACCCAAAGAGGAGGATGACAATCCCCAGCTGAACACTGCCTTCTTTTCAGTATGAACTTGCTCCTCCAGGTAGGGGCCATCATCTGACTGCCTAGTCATACTGTCTAGTATAGTCTCAGCCAGGCCTCAGGATGAAGAAATGCAAATTGTGTTGTTACTAGTGACTTTCTTTTGTTTATCTTCCATACTAAGTTTGGAAAATTATACATATTTTTAAAGGATATGTTTTGATGGGCTCTATAATCTGTGAATTTTCTTTCAAGACATTAAAAGGCTTTTTGGCTCCAACAGGACAATAGCCAGAAGCAATAGTGTGTAAAAGTTTAGCCCTGCCTTGAATTCTGCCCCTGATTAGCTGAGATCTCAGATGTAAGTGTGATCTTTTGTTCCTGCCCCAGGCATTGAAGTAACTTATTTAGCTTGTTCCCTGGTGGGGCAACAGTGGCTGTGGACAGGTGATGGATAGTATCATTTGGATGGAGAGACAGATGGACAAGTGGGTGATGGACTGATGTGTTGGTGGATGTGGTAGCTGGATGGGGGAATGGATGGAGGTTGGATGGGCAGATGGTTTAGAAACACAGATGTAAAGATACATACGTAGATAGGTGGGAAAGTGGGCAGGCATGCAGACAGGTGAGTGGGTGGTTAGGTGGGAGGATGAATGGATGCATGAGGAAAGGAAAGCTGGGCAATGAGGTGTACAGCAGTCTACTCACAGCAGATTGGCTATTATTCTTGATTTAGCCACCACTAAGGAGTGTGACCCTGAACAGGTAACTAACCTTTCTTGGCTTCAGTTTCATCGTCTATAAAGTAATGTTGATAACGTCTCCGTCAAGGATGGATGTGAGAATTAGGTGAAATAACACATGCAAAGTTTTTGTCTCAGTGCCTGTCACATAGCCAACACTCAAAACAAATTGCTGTATCATCACCACTGTATCAATTTAATAAAGAAAGAGAGGAGTTAAGCCAGGCACAGTGGACCCTCAAGTTTTGACATGCCGTGCATAGGAGCAACTTGGATTACAACTGGAATTTTAAGTTTAACTTACAATGTCTCGAGTTAGAACCTGAATGCTGGCCATTTGTGCAGTTGTAAACTATGCCAGAAAAACATGTGTAAGCTTACATAAGCATCAGTCTGAGCCCTGATTCCTGATGTTCCTATGGAAAGGGACTCTCCTTCCAAACAATACCCACCCTCCATTTCATCCTCCCTTCCTGAAAGCCAAAGATGACAATTTGAATGCTAAGTACAGTGTGAAATTGCTGTTTTTGGTAAACTAGGCACATTTTATAACTTTTCATTGAATATAGTAAGAAAAATATTTGTGTTTCTGGTAAATTATGCACATTATGGAACCTTTTTTATTACAAGAAGGTTAGTTAAGGGGTGCTTTGGGAGGTTCGGAATGTAATGTGGGTGTTCCATTTTTTCTTATGGAAAAAATAGTCTTGACTTACACCCAACTTGAGTTACAACCAGCCCTCTCAAACGAATTGAGTTGGTAAGTCAAGGGTCCACTGGGTAGTGGTGTATACCTGCAATCCCAATACTCTAAGAGGTTGAGGCAAAAGTATCTCAAATTGGAGTCCATTCTGAGCAACTTAGTGACTTAATGAAATTCTGTCTCAAAATTAAAAATTAAAAATAGGACTGAGGACATAGCTCAGTGCAAAGGCCCTGGGTTCAATTACCAGTCCTTGAAAAGAAGAAAAAGGAAAGAAAGAATGGAGTTGTGTCAAGTCTGTATATACACAATAGAACAAGGTTTAAAAGAAGCGAACTCAGGAACCATAGAAATAATGGTAGTAAAATAAGGTGGTAGCATGAGAAAGTTAAATCACAGCATGAATGCTTCAGATTTGGTTTTGAGTTTCCTGGCTGCCAAAGCAAAGAAGGAAACCAGGTTGATCATTCATACACTCATGGCTGTCACATGTCTTATGCAAAAGCATCATATTCATGGTGGATATAGGCAAGTCCAGCCTTTTGGGTACCTGGGACACACCAAGTGAGCTGAATTGTCTTGGGCTGCACACAGCATAGCTAATGTATATAAGTAAAAAACTTCCTTTTTTACATTTGCTGTTACAACATTTGAAAACAACAGGGCAAGGGCCTGTGGGCCACAGTTAAGGCACATCTGAAAGGAGGATACAAGAATGGGTGTGCTATAATTTAACTCCCATGGATCAGCATTCAAGTTTCTTACAATTTTTCTGTTATAAATGATGTGACAGAGATCTCCCTACACCCATATGCTTGCCCAGTTCTTGACTATTTACTTAACACTAGAGTCACCTCAATGGCCACATCAAGGCTGAAAAAATCTTCATCCTGCTGGAGGGGACAGAGATGGGATGAGGTGAGGGTCCTCCAGGGAGGCTGGGGCCTGGAGACCAAGTGGTACCAGAGCAAGGGTGCAGGATGGCCTCAGAGAGTCACACACCACCTGGAGCTGCCTCCTTCCCCAAGACCCAGCCAGAAACAGCTTGTGGAACAGGGAGGGAAACTGTAGGGACAGTTTATCATGGGAACATGCCAAGGGTGAGACTAAGAATAGCAACTGTTCCCTGAACGAGCTCCTGCTTGTCTCCCCAGCCGCACCCCACTCCCCACCACCACCATGCTGCACCCCTTACTCCCTGCCCTGCCTCAGGCCCTCAGTGAGCACCCAGACCTGGCTCAGAGGCTCTCCCTCCCACAATTCTTTCCACTTCACTCTGTCAAAGAGGAATGGGCCCTTCCCCAGATGTGACGGTCATCATCCAGGCTCTGAGTTCCCAAAGAACAGGGCTGTTGCCGAGTCTGTCACAGAAGAAAGCATGCTGCAGAGACAAACAAGCACGGCAGCATCTGCAGGAGGTATGGCCCATCTTCCGTGGCCCTGAGAAGGCACTGAGTGGAGCGGTTAAATGCAGCAGTTTTGTGTTGGACTCTCTCCGAAGCCTGACCCTACTCCTTGCAGCCATGTGACTTGGGCAAGTGACTTTACTGTTCTAAGTCTCACCTTTTCATCTGTGAAATGGGGGTGCAGGTCACACATGCTGACACACTGTGACCACTCCCATATGCAGGCATTGTGGGATTCACTTACTTAAATGTTGGGGGCTGCTATGCAGTTGCTGCTTCAGGAAATAATCTACCAGAGACAGGTGTAGCATACTATGTGAGCCCAACAGGTTCTGATCAGAGGGCTGGAAGATCCTCCCGCAGGAGGGCTCTGGGTGCTCTGAGGATTTGCAAGGAAGAAAGCAGGGCAGGAGCATTCCTGGTTGTTGGTGGCGCTGGTGCTGGTGCTTGTGCTAGTGGTGGTGCTGGTGGCAGTACATTAGTATGTGTTAAGGTCCTGGGATGAGAAATGAATTTCATGCTCTGGGGGCACAAGGAAGGCCAAGCATCCTAGAGCCTGAAAAGCAGGAGACGGTGCTGTGAGGTGGGAGCAGCTTCACAGGAAAGAGCGGAGTTTCACCTTCACCTGGCTGCAGGACAGCATGGACTGAAGCTTTGTGATAGGATCCAGCTTCTAGATGTCCCTTGCACTGGAGAGTAAGTTGTCAGGGCAGAAGTAGAGACCAGTTCACCTGGGACACCTGTGTCCCTTCAGGTAAGTAGTGATGTAGCACTCACAGCAGTGATGGTGAAAGGGGTCCGATGCAGAATCTCTGGGTCCTGGCAACCGGCTGGGAGCATGGGGAGAGGAGAGGCAGGTACCACTGTACAGGCAGGTGGCAGGTGCTACATCCTGGAGATCAGAAGGACCAAGAGGAGCAGACTTGGGAAAGGATGGGCTCCATTTGGGACCAATGGACATTTGAGGTGCTTTTCCAAAGAGGGCCTCACTGGGGGATGCTGCCGTGCTTTCCCAGTCACAGCAGAGCGAGTGTCAGTGAAGTGTGAATAGTTTCCCTGCTGCCCGCTTCCTGGAGGCCAATTCCAGCCTGACCTTGGAGAATGAGTTTCCCAAACTATCTACCCACGGGCACCTCGTTATCCATGGCACCACCTCCATAGTTGTTCTCCCAGTCGCTCAGCAGCTGCCTCTGAGCTGTGCCCATCTCATTATGCTCAGAGTTCCTACTTCTTTTTGTATAAATTTAATTGCCTGCCAGACAGGGAAGCCTCTGAGCACCGTTCAGGTTTGGGAAGTCAGTTAAAGGCTCTGTGATCAAAGGCTGTGAAAGCCCCATGTCTTCAACCCTGCATCTTCAATCAGAGTCACTTCCTTCTTCCCAAAACAGAAATCAAATTGCTCAGCATGGAAACTTGAAAGGATGAGTGGCAAGTGGTTCCCAGCATCCACCTGCTGATGCATCCTTGAACCATCTTTCTCTGGAAAGGCACCACCACTGAGGAACACAAGTGCCTGATCCTTTCTGGGCTCCAGGCCTCATTGGACATTCCTGAAAGTCAACCCCAAGAGACCCAGAGAAGCTTTATCTCCAGCACCCGTGGCACCAGGGACCCTGATACAAACCACAGTGCCAGGGCCTGGGACACACTGTGTCCTGGGTCTGCATGTGTAAAAGAAGGTTGGAAACCTCCCTATCTGTCTCACTAGGTTCTTTTTAATTTTTAAAATTGTTATTAGTACTGTTTGCAGTACATGATGACATTCATTGTGGGGAGTTGGTATGTGTACATTATACGTCTTTGTCCTTTTTATTTCTCCTTTCCATTCCCTCCCCAACACAATTCTTGGTCTTCTTTTTATTTGCAAAAGATCTATCTCCTTGTTTTCTATTGTCTATTTTTTATTTCCCTCTTTAAATTATTTATACTTGAATCTCTCATATAAGAGAACCCCCACAATCTGTAAATCTGTAAGTCTGATTTATATCACTTAATATTATGGTCTCAAAGTGCATCCATTTCTATATTAATGGCTCAAATTTACCAATTTATAGCAGCGTAGTACTCCATTGTTTATAAAGACCACATTTTATTTATCCATTCATCAGAACCTTAATTGGAATGGGAAGGTAAACCTGTTTTGTAAACAAAAGAATCACACCCACCCACAAGTAATACTGTTACTCTTTTTTTGTTGTTGTTGTTTTTGTTTTTGTTTTTTTATTTTTTTATTTAAACGAAGAAAAAAAAGACATATGTAACAAAGACAACAAGCAAAAGAGACAAACAAATGAGTAGAGTAAATGCACAACAGTAACATTCCTGGTTTACAAAACCGGATGATAGAAACTTGACAATGATTGCAATATTGCATATCGTTATCTTTAAAATGGTTACTTACATTAACAGATATAGACATGCAAAGTTTATCCAATCACACGAGCATTAACTGTCCTTCCTCAATAATGAATACATTCAGCAGTGTGTTCATTTTAGTTATCTTACATATACATATATACAGGTTTATATCTTTTCCTCTTCCCTTTTCTCTTTCCGCCTTTTCCCTTCCCAGTTACTTTTGCTCTTTGAGCTGTTTTTTACCCTTACGTAGTATTTATTATAGATTTTGGATCATATATACTTTTCCGTTTCTTACACTAGGGAGACAATACGGTATTTACACATGTGGGTTTGGTTTATCTCACTTATGAGTATGGTCTCAAGTCATGACCATTTACTTACAAAAGTCTCAATGCAATCTTTCTTAATAGCTGAGTAGTACTTCATTGCATAAAAATACCACATCTTTTTTATCCAGTCTTTGATTGATGGGCACTTGGGTTGTTTCCAAAATCTGGCTATTACAGATTGGGTTGCTATAAACATGGGTGCACAGATATCACTGTGGTATGATGTTTTCAATTCTTCTGGGAAAACGCCCAGAAGTGGGATAGCTGGGTTGAATGGGATCTCTAATCCTAGCTTCTTGAGGAATCTCCACACTGATTTCCACAGTGGTTGCACAAGTCTACACTTCCACCAACAGTGGAGAAGTGTTCCTTTTTCCCCACAGCCCCTCCAGCATTTCTTGTTGCTTGATTTTTTAATCTTGGCCATTCTTTCTGAAGTGAGATGGAATCTCAGCATTGTTTTAATTTGCATTTACCGAATGACCATAGATGTTGAGCATTTTTTCATATATTTATTTGAGATTTGTATTTCCTTCTCTGAGAAGTGTGTATTCATCTCAGATGCCCATTTTTGGATTGGGTCCTTGAATTTTAGGGGCTTGATTTCTTTTAATTCTTTATATGTTTTAGATAGAAGTCCTTTGTCTGATGGACAATTGGCTAAGATATTTTCCCAGTTTGTGGGTTTTCTTTTCACTCTGTTGGAGATTTCCTTTGATATGCAAACACTTTTTAGTAAGATGAGATCCGACCTGGTGATGCTGGGAAGTGTTTCCCGTGCAATTTGATTTTTGTACATGAACTCTCTGCCTACTCCTATGTCATCAAGATTTTTACCTACTCCGTCTTCTAGTAAGTTTAGTGTCTCTGTTTTCATATTCAGATCTTTGATCCATTTTGACTTTATTTTAGTGCATGGTGATAGACATGGATTTAGTTTTAGTTTACAGCATATAGAAAGCCAGTTTTTCCAGCACCATTGATTAAAGAGGCTGTCCTTCTTCCAATGTACATGTTTGGCTCCTTTGTCAAA
>RJWM01033207.1:0-20804 GCA_004363535.1 Dasyprocta punctata
CTTCCCCTACCCTCCCCCGTCCCTTCCCCTCCTCTTCCCTCCCCCTCCCCCTTCCTTCCCTTCCCTGGTACTGGAGATGGAAACCAGGGCTCCTGCATGCTAGGCAAGTGCACTACCACTGAGCTGCACTCCCAATCCTTTTTATTTTTTCATTATTAATTTAATTCACTAAGTCCCTGACTAAGGAACAGTTGAGCAGTGAGCTTTCACAGACAAGAAGGAACCTCATGTTATGAATATTCATAGATGCAGCAAATCCTGGAAGTAGCTCCGGTGTCTGCCGGACACTGTTGCAGTTGTGCTGCTGTGTGCTCACTGTGCAGTGCTCAGTCAGAGCCCAGGAGGTCTGGAAGCCAGAGGAAAAGCAGTGGTGATGTGGAGGGGACTGCGAGGAAGCGCAAAGCAATAATCATGGAAATAAAAGTGAAAATAATTGAGAGATTGGACCAAGGTGAAAAGATGGTAGACACTATTCATTGTGTGTTTGGTTTTTTTTTTTAATGCTTTATAACGTGTATTTGAGTCAAAGGTGTATAAGACTCACTTTGTTAGACTTACAAATGAATTCAATTTAGGAACATTCTCCTGGAATGGAACTTGTTCTCGGTCGGGGATTTACTGTACTAGAGATTGAATCCAGGGCCTTCACATTGAACTACCTTACTGGTCTTTGTATTTTTTATTTTATATTTTGAGACAGGGTCTCCCTAAGTTGCTAAGTTGCCAGGCTGGACTTGCACTCTGAACCCTCTTGCCTCAGCCTCCTGAGTGGCTAGGATTACAGTTGTGCATCACCACATCTGGCTCTTTTTTCTAGCTACTGAGTGTGGGATGCTTGTTAAGAGTATGGGCTTAGGAGTAGCAGCGCGGGTTCACGTCCCCACTCTGCTGCCGAGTAGTGCGTGCCCCTTACGCCTGACTTAAACACTGCACATGGGGACAGAGAGCCGTCACAGACACCTCAAGGTGGTTGTGGGGGGCGGTGTGTATGTGGGGTGCTCAGGCCTGAGGCTACCCACAGGAAGGCTCTGTGTTTAATATCCAGTAGGGTGGTTATTAGAGTCATCTCCTCTCATCCACGGTTCCACTTTCTGTGGTTTCCATTTCCTGGGGTCAACCACAATCTAGAAATATCAAATGGAAAATTCTAGAAGTAGATGATTCAGAGCTATTAAATTGTGCCCCATTCTGAGTAGCGTGGTGAAATCTTGTCCTCAGGGTCTGATGGCGTAGTCTCATGTTAGGTACAGCAAGCCGTCTTGAAAGGGACCACGCTCACATAGCTTTTGTTGCAGTGTGTTGTTATAATTATTCTGTTTATTTTTAGTTATCAGTCTCTCACGGTGCCTCATTTATAAATTTAGCTGTATCACAAGTGTGTCCAGGGAAGAGCACAGACGGTCTGGGTCTAGGCATCCCTGTGGGCGTCACGGAGTAGAGGGGTAACTGTACTGCAGCCGGCCCTGCTCCCCTGTGTTGCTGGGGTGGCCCCAGGTGGGAGGTTTCTTTGGTACTGGGGATACCAGGGAATGTGGCAGGTTTCCCACCCAGCACCCTGGCCTCTGCCCTGCAGCCTCCCAGCTCTGCTCGCTTCTCGGCTTTGACTTCTGCCCTCCATGCTGGTGGGGTTGAGTGACCTGTGACCCCTTCTGCTTTTGGTGACCCTCCTGGTTGAATCCAGTGCCCTCCCACTTAGCTACATCCCCAGTGCTTTTTTATTTTTTGAGACAGTCTCACTAAGTCACTTAGCTGCTTCTCCTGCTTCAGCTCTCAAGTGCTGGGAGTGCAGGCAGGTACCACCGCACCGGGCCCCGTGGTCCCTTCTGCTATCCCCGGGTCTGCGAGGCCAAGGCTGAGGCTGAGGCCGGTTCTCAGGGCTGGAGGCCTCCTCAGAGCATGGGGCAGGAGTGGTCCAGGGCGGACCCTGTCACCCTAGGTGTGACAGCGGGGATTCTAATCCCAGGGAACCCCGGGCTGAGGGACCCACAGCTGAGCACCAGGAAGGGGAGAAGTAGTCCTTGGGTTGTGAGTCCTTGGGTGGCTCCCGAAAGTGGGGCGATAGTCTTAGAGGCCACCAGCAGTGGGACCTGCTGGGGTGGTGGCTCAGCATGGGGCCAGGGTAGCTGTGGCCCTGCCCAGAAGGTGCACTGCAAGAAGGCTGCCCGGACTCAGGGGTGGCCACTGGCTATGAAGCTCCTGGCTTGTAGCTGCATCTTACTGAGACCGAGCTGCAATCACAAGGACTCAGTCAAAGCCGTGCGGAGCCAGGGAGACCCCCATGCCACACATCTGCAGAGCCCTGGCTGGGGGTGCTCAGGCCAAGTTGGGCTGAGCATGGGCTGCTGGCCAGAAGCCAGGCCTAGCCTGTCCCCCATCTCATTGCTCTTCCTGTGGCTTTGGGTTCAGGCTGCAGCAGCAAAGCCAAAACAAAAGAGACGCAGGGAGGGAAGCGGTAGGTCTCCCCAGTCAGACACCTCCTGAAACCTACAGGCTGCATGCTGAGTACGGTCCTTTGTTTCCTTTCTGGTGGGCTTTTGGGCACTTTGCAACTGTGTCTGTCAGGCCTCGTCTAAGGGCAGAAGGTCCTCACACACCCTTTATTAGCCATCACTGCTTGTTATTCCAGAAAAACAAGTGCATAGTTTTTAATTAAAAACTATAAGTGGTGCATGCCTATAATCCCAGCTATTTGGGAGGCTGCAACAGGAGGATCCTAAGTTCAAGTCCCACCTCAGCGACTTAGTGAGACGCTGTCTCAAAATAAAATAAAAGGAGCTGGGAATATAACTCAGTGGTAGAGTGCCCCTGAATTTGATCCCCAGGACCAAAAAAACTGGAAAAGATTGCTACTTTATTAAATATGTGAAATAGTGAAGCACATAATAATTGACTATGATCATACTGAACAGGTGCTGAGCATTTATTAGACACTAAAGCCTGCAAATGTGGACATTATGTTGTTTTCCGTGGCCGCATTCCTGGCTCAGTGCCTGGTGCACAGCAGGTGCCTAACAAGTACTTGTTAAAGAGTAAGATGGGTAGGTGCTCCAAGGATAGCTGACACACAGCCTTGCCTTCTTGGATCTGATGTCTCCTCAGTGTTATTCCCACCTCCCCTGCGATCCCACTGAAAGCAGGGGCTGGGCAAGGTGACCTGGGGGTTCCCACATACCACAGGTGCTCACACTGCCCGCTCTGATTCCCAGACCGCAGAGCTGTTCCTGATGCTGGTGTCTGAGCTCCAGGCCCTTTCCGTGGATGAGCTGATGGGACTCTGGCAACCTTCTTCCTTCAATTGCCCAGACAACCGGTGAGGGCCTCACTGTAGTGGGGTAGACCCGGGCTGGCTGGGAGGGGGTGGGTACTGCTGGGTGGGGCCCAGTGGCCGTGGTGCTGTCCTGGGTCCCTGGTGAGGAATGGGTGTTGATTCTGCTCCTGACCTCATGATGCTAACTTGTCCTATCGGGGAACATGTGCCAGGAAGGGGATTAAGTGGGGGGCCTGGGGTTTCCCACGAGGCCCAAGCTCTGCCCTGGCTGAGACGAGAAACAGAGGGGCCAGCAGATAAAGACACCATTGTTCTGTCCTCCAGACGCACCCTCTTGCAGGAGCTAAAATTAGCATCCCAATGCAGGAAAAAGGGCAGGACAGGGCTGGGGTCCACCACTGCCATCCTGCAGGGGCCTGTGGTAGGGTGAAGAGTGCCCCAAGCCAGGAAAGGACCTTTCTAGGAGCCCTGGGCTGGGCCAGGGTCACCTTGTGGACACCCTCCAGGGTACAGACTTCAAGCCTCTAAACTTTTCAAAGGCTTGCAAACATCCTCAGAGACCTGAATACATTGTACTGGAAAACACAAAACAAGTCCTCCCTCCTGCAAAATCAACCATGTCCAATGTTTCACTGAATGACAACACAACATAAGAATAAATATGCAGATACTCTCTCAAACCTTTTATAGTTGCTCATCTAATCCTCACAAAGTCTCATGGGATAAGTGGTATTGTTGTTTCTACTTTCTAAGTTCAGAAACCAAGGCACAGAGCAGTTAGGAAACTGTCCAAAGTCACACAGCAGAGTTGGGATTTGAACCCAGGTGGTCTGTACTTCCCATCCAATTCTTGTCTTAAGTGTAGATGATATGTGACTTGATCATGTTTTCATGATGCTCTAGGTAGGGAAAGGTATCCATGTCTTCTCCTGGTGACCTGGTTCCCTGGTCACTCTGAGTTTTCACACATGCCCCTGAGTTGATCTCGTCTGTCAGCCTCATCAGCAAGGAAAAGGCCCTCCTGAAGTCTGAAATTTTCCAAGAGAACCAGAGATAGTTCTGTCACCATTTCCCCCTCCTCCATTTCCTCTTGGAGTCCAGTTTCCCAGATGGACAGGGAGCAAAGGAACCCCAAAGCTGAGATGCAGGAAGAGCAGGAAAGGTGCTCCTCACTCTGCATGGCCAGGGTCTCCCCAGGGCCCACGGTCATCCTGGGAAGGACCAGCCACTGACATCCTCATGAGGCCCAGAGACTGTGGTGAGGTTGACAGGTACAGAGTGGTGGGGCCTCTGGCCCTTGTCAGGGCTGGGGGATCCAGTCCACACCGTCCCACCCCACCTGGACACCCTGCTGCCTCAGGGTCCCCGAGCTCTGGAATCTGCCCCTTTCTGCTGTGATCTAGGGAGCCAGCCTCAATCAGTCTTTATGTCCCAGGCAGCAAAGGCCAGCAGCTCAGCCTCTTTTCATAGTTTCTCCACCTTTTAGCAATCTCAAAAACTAAGAAAAATAAAATACCTTTGTGTTGGGCTGAGAGTGTTAGAGGTTTAAGTTGGAAGCCACTAGCAGATCGAGCAGTGGTTCCTGTTCAACGCAAGGGGTGTTGGTGACGTTTGCCTTTTGGGTTCCAGCAGAGCAGTGGGGGCAGAGCCCCAGGGGCTTGACCTGGGCTGCCATTGCTGTGGCCAATGAGCCACAGCTCAGCCAGGGTCCCCTGGCCCAGCCTTCTTTCCCCCTGAGTGTGGGCATGTCCCTCTGCCCCTCTCTGAGCCTCAGTTTCCCCCTGGATGACCCAAGATCACAGCAAGGTGAGGCTTAGGGACGCTCAGAATGCATGTGTCACCTTGGGGACCATCTTAGACAGGTGCTGGTGGACGCCCTGCCCTCTTGCGGCACTGAGCCCTGCGTGGGCCTCATGAAAGAGCTCATCGCATCTGGGGAGGTGGAGGCAGACGAGGCGGAGGCGTGGCTGCAGTCGCTGGCCTTCATCCCGCAGCCCACGGACGCCATGGTGAACACGCTGCTGGTGAGCCCGCACCCTCTGTCCCGGCTGACTGCATGTAGGGGGAGGGGTGACCGGCTCTTGTGCTGCCAGGCGGCCCAGGAACGGGGCAGGACCCCTCATCCCCCTGGGCTGCTGTGTCATATTCATGGCTTGGTTTCAGTGTGAGCTTGGTTCGAGGAACAGCAATGTGCCTTCCCGCTGTGTGACCCAGCCAGTGCCTTTCCCTCTCTGAGCCTGTTTTCCCATCTGTAAAGTGAGGAGGGGACTGGTTCCCTTACCCAGGCTCAGAGAGCAAGGATGTGCCACCTGTGAAGCAATTCTCATGGTGCCCAGCACGCAACCTGAGTGTGTTGAATTAAGGCTGCTGCTATGATTATGAACACTCGTATTTAATAAGTCCTGGGATTGGGAAACCTGTGTGTAACTAGGACAAAAATATGTGCCAGTGCCTGAGGCCTTGTTTACCCTTGAGAAGCTCTGTGAAGTGGGTGCTCTCATTGGCCCATTTTATAGAGGAGGAAACTGAGACTGTGTCCAAGGTGGGACAGCTGCTCTGCCTGTCTGTGGACTTCAGGGTGCATCCTCAATTGCTGGGGGCAAAAGTGTCACTGTTGCTCCTCATCCCACTGTCCCCATATGACAGTGGGCAGCAAAAATTCTCTGCAGCTGGTGCGAGGTGAGCTGGTGGAGGGCTCTCCACAGGTGTGTCCGGCCCTGGAGCTGCTGGGGCTGTGGCTGTTGTCCAGGGCTGTAGGCTGTGCTGTCCCAGGAGTGGGTGTGGTTTGGTTGGCTCTGCTGAGTGGATGTGAATCAGGCACCAGCGGGGAGCTAGACCTGGGCCGGGCTTCCAGAGGCATCACACCAAGTTTGTGGCCTAATGGGTGACACGCTGACCACTAGAGACACCAGCACCATCCAAAGTCTGCTGCGGCTTAGCTAATGCTGGGCAGGGCTGGCTTCAAGAAAATGTTTGCCCTTCCTTCTTCCCTTCTCCCCTCCTCCCCTCCTCCCCTCCCTGCCTTAGATGTTTCTCTGCTCGTCATGGGCATTGTGGCCACACACGCCTGTTGGCGTGCGCGCGCACACACACACACACACACACACACACACACACACACTTGCCGGAACACTCAGACCTGAGATGCACACATACGAGGGTACATGTGCATAGAAGTTCCGTACACACACACTCACTCTGAGGCCCCATAACACAGGCAGGCCAAGGTGCACACACGGACCTGGGACACCTCCTGTGTGCGGGGCGGGACAGCACAGGCGCCCCTGCTCCGGGGCCTGCTCTCTCCGGGATGAGCCCGGGGTGCGCCATTGAGGAGCAGCGAGAGCCTTGCCTGGGAGCCACAGCCCCCGGCTTTGTTCCGGGCTCCAGCCCTGCCAGCTGGGTGACCCGAGGCCGGTGACGCCCGCCCATCTCAGCTTGCTCATCTGCACGGTGGAATGCTGCAGTTCGCAAGGTGTGAACAGCGAGCCCCACAGCAGGTGGGCGGGCAGGGGAGGACAGGAGAAGCCGGACGTCGGGACGGCAGTGACGCTCCGAGTGGGGCCTTGGCAGCCACAGAGGGAAGCGGATGGTAGATGAGCAGGCTGTTTGCAAGCCAGTTGTTCAATCTAGCCATTTCAAAAATTAAAGACTTCAAGCCTGAATTTAGAGACATTATATTAAAAACAAAGGTGTACTCTGAGAAGGCAAGGCAAGAGAATCGAAAGCTTAAATCTATCTATCTATCTATCTATCTATCTGTCTATCTGGGTGTAGCTTCCTCTGAAGACCCTGGTTCAATCCCCACAAAACACAAGCAGCAAGGGGAACAGGTAGTTATCTCTGCCTAATTTTCTTGCTGCATGGCTCTCCCTGGTGGTTCCTTTTGGCAGCAGCCCGGTCACCCCTATGAGGAACCTGGGAGCCCACCAGCCCCACCTCTGACTCCTGCAGGGGGTGGGGATCACGGGGTCCCTGGGGAGCTGCCACCCCCACCCCCGTGCTGTCGCAGGCCGCAGGAAAGCAAGCTGGCTCACCTGCTTATTTTGCCACTTGATCCCAGGCAGAACTTGGGTTTGGTTTTGTGTGAGTCTCACAGAACCTGCCCCCCAGGATCCCCTGCGAGTTCTTTTCAGGCCTTCTCCTTGCTGCCCCAACTGGTAACTTGGGCCTAAGGGTGCCGCACCTTGGCCATGTTGGCACTGGGGGCTGGATAATCGTTTGCTGGGCGTGTGTGTGTGTGTGGGGTGCCCCGCTCATTACAGGACATTTCAGAGTCCCTCCTCACTTCCTCAGGCCAACAGCACCCTCCGCACCCCAGCATGACACCCAAAAATGTGTTCCCATTAGCCCAGGAGTGTGGCTCTCCATCCTGGATGCAAAGTGAGGACCCTGGGGGGTTTTAGAGCCTCCCCTCGCAGACTCACCCGCTCGCTCTGTGTGGGGCCACTCACCGGCCTGCGGTGGTGTCTGTCCCCAGCCACTGCTTCAGTCCCCCAGAGCCAGCCCCAGCGCCTTCCTTGGCCTCTCAGCCCTGGTGCACAACCTCTGCGCCTCCCTGGACAGGCCCTGTGGGCGGCTGCCGGGAGTCGGCTCCCTCGTGAGGCTCCTGGGCGAGGCCGCGGGCGCAGACTGCGCCTTCCAGGAGCCCTCAGACGCCGACCAGGTGAGCGCGACCGTGTGTGGGCTCTGGCGTGAGCCTGGCTGGCGGGTCCCGGGCGAGCGGGCAGGGCTGCTTCCTTCACCCAGGCCTCGCGGCCCTGTGCCCTCTTGTTCCAGCTCCGGCTCACGCTGAAGGCCATCGGCAATGCTGGTCTGGCTGCCGCGGCCCTTGCTCCCATGCTGAGTGCCTGTGCTACACTGGCGAGCAGCCCCCTGGAGATCCGGCTGGGTGCCATCCAGGCCTTCCGGAGGGTCCCCTGCTCTGCAGATGTGAGATCCTGGGTGCTCTTCCATGGGGGTCAGGACTGGGTGGTGGCAGAGCTTGAGTCCATTATTAATTCACTTTGTTCATTCATCCTGGATTTATTGAGCACCTACTGTGTTTTGGGTGCAAGGTGGGCATCACTGTGAGCAGGTGTCCAGGTCTCTGTCTCACAGAGATTATTCACCAAGTGTGCACACACTTACCTGTCCTGTGCTCTGACCTTCTAGTGCACGGATTGGCAAACTGCAGGCCAGGGGCTGGCCCCCAGCCTGCTGTTTTTATAAATAAATTCTATCGGCACACAGTCATGCCCACTCATGTATAGGGTATCTATGGTGACTTTCTTTACAACTGCAGAGTTAAGTCTTTGCAAGGATATTACATGGTCTGAAAGTACCACTTATCTGTCACTTTACAGAAGAAGTTTGCTGACCCCTGGACTAGTGGCCCCGCTCTCACTGAGTCCAGACCAATGTCCTTACAGTGATCTACTGAGTCCTGTGTGATCTGACCTCTGACCCACTTGTACCTCTTGGCCTTATCTCCAATGGTCACCCTACTCCAGCCATATTCTTCTCTGTGTTGCTCCTGAAACACCAGGCCAAGGACTGCCTCAGGCCCTTTGCACATGCTATTCCCTTTTCTGGAATCTTCTTCCCTTTACATCCCCAGCCTCACTCCTGCACCTCTTATGAATATTAGCTTATCAGTCGTGCTCACTGTGAGGTTTCTGTTTACTGTTTCGCCTGGAATTGAACCTATCAGGTCCCCAGCGTCTCCAGCCCTTTTTTCTACCTTTTCCCCCTCTTAGTACTGACCACCATCTACGGTGTTACATGTTTCACATGTCAGTCTTGTTTACGCCGCTGGAGTGTGATCTTCAGGTGGCTGGTGGCTGGGCTGATCTTGCTCAGCGCTGTCACATCCCACAGTGGCAGGCACACAGTAGGTGCTCAGTAAATATCTATTGTACTGTAAAGGAAGACAGTCATGGCAGGGGGTGGGGGAAGTGGCTTGCTTAAGAAGGGGACCTGTGGACACCAAGTCATATTTCTGTGTGTCAGACCCGACAGACACTGTTTCTGTAAGTGAAGTCTCGTCACAATGCAGCCACGTCTGTCTGGTAACAAATTGCCATGCATGGGAATGGACAGGGCCATGAGCCGTTCTAGGAGGACTGGGGGTTGGGTGTGACTGGCCAGGCCTGGCTCTCCATGTGGGGACATTGTGAGAGGGGTACAGGGCCAGGTCAGGGGACAGTGCCTTCCAGTGGGGGACACCAAGCCATGGCTTTCCTTCCGCCCCTCCAGCGGTCCGCACTCTCCCGCCTCTATGAAGCCCCCGAGGAGGAAACCGAGATCCGCATCCACGCCTACCTGGCCCTGATGCGGTGCCCGGAGGAGGAAGTGTTGGCCGTCGTGCGGCGGACGCAGGCGGGCGAGCAGTCCACTCAGGGTGAGCAGGCCTGGCCGGGGCGCCTTGCGGGGTGCAGGGCCTGGTAGGCTCCTCCCTCCTCTGCCCCTCTTTTCTTGCCACACCAGCTAGACAAGTGGCCCTGGATGCCCTCTCAGCTGCTTAGCCATTCCAGTCCTGTGGGTGACTTTGGAGCAGTCCTTCCCCCTTCAGGTCTCAGTTTCCTTATCTGTGAAATGACATGGGAGTCACAGGGCCCCGCCTCACAGCATAGAGAGTCAAGTAGAGGAGGACCAGGGCCCGAGAATGTCGGCTCCAGGGTCAGCAGCCTCCCTTCAGACAGGGGAACTCGGAACCACCTGAACCTAAAGGTGTGAATTCAAGAGATAGAAGGAGAGCCAGGGATTTAGCTCAGTGGCTTAAGCGCCTGCCTGGCAGGGATGAGGTTGTGAGTTTGGTCCCTGGTACCAAAAAAAGTTAAAAAAAAAAAAAAAAGATAGAAGGAAAAAAGTCAGTGACACACAGCAGGCCAGGAGCCCTGGGTCAGATCCCAGCTTAGCCCCACCCCACATGTGCCCTTGGAAGCTGCCAACCTTCCGGAGCTCCATTTCCATATCTGCAAGATGGCAAACAGAGTGGCACCTCTGCCTTGAGCTAGCGTAGGGTGACGCAGAAAAGGGGCTGTGGCCTGTGGGTCTCACGGTCCCCTCTCCCTGCTGCTGTCACCTTCGCAGTATAACTGCACGTCATGGTCACATCTCAGAGCATGCGCAGGGCTAAGCGGGGAGCTAAAGCTGCCTCTTCTCCAGCCGCAGGCTGGCTCCTGAAGGCTGTTCCCTGTGGACAGCTCTTGGTGCGTCACGTTGGAACGTGTGACGTGGACACCAGCACACACCTGCGCAGTCACACACAGCTTGGTGATGTTTCAGTCGACGGCACCCGGATGCTCACACGTTGAAATGGCCTAACACAATTCTCAGACTGTGTCCCCATCACTAAGTGACACAGGATGATGTCTCCTTAATGTTGACAGTGACTCGGGATCATGTTCACACGCTGTAACAACACAGGGGACTTGGGTCTGGAGCTGTGTGGTGCTCAGGGTTGGGGGGAGAGCCTGTCCTATGGTCCCTGGGACTCGGCCCCCCACCCGGGCTGCTCAGGCTGTGTCTCAGACAACAACCACGGCGGAGCTCCCTGAGCGGCCACCATGGCACTGTGTGCTCTGGCTTCAGGATCACTCCCCTGAAGCAAAATAGCCGAGGCAGATGTGTGACCATATAGAGCCCCATGGGGGCTGGGGCCGGCTCAGGGGTGAGCGCTTGTCTCCCATGCAGAGACCCTGGGTTTTGTCCCTAGCACTGCGAAAAGGAAAAGCAAGCCCCATGTGACCTTGGTGACTGATCTTCTGAGGATAAGTGGTCCCCGTCTGTTGAAAGCCAGCCCTGTTCCATGGTGGGCTGTTCCAGAAGCTTCCACTGGGCCTGAGCTGCCGAGAGGGCTGGGGTCCCCACTGGACCCAGCGTCCCCGCCGAACTTGTGCTCGTTGGTGCTCTTGTTTCATCTCATCCCTCCAGGGACCCTCAGAGGGTCCCCATCCTGGATTGCATGTCCGCCCTTCACCTACCCTGAAGGATACTTAGTCTTTCAGGTCCCGGGTCTGATTGAGCTTCACGAACACCTCTTTGAGATGAGTTGTGACTTCTCCTTATGGATGAGGTAACAGGCTAAGTGAGCTAGAGTGACCATTTTAGGCCGTACTTGTAAGCAGTAAAGTAGGATTTGAAATGAGGCCTGCTTGGCTTATTTCACAGATGAGGAAACTGAGATTCAGAGAGGCACTGTGACCATCCTGAGGTCACACAGCTTGTAAGTGTTGCAAGTGGGATTCAGACGGGGGTCTGATGTTCCAGGCAGGGCTGTCCCACCACATATTCCTTCCCTTTCAGAAGGCTCATTGGAATCCTGGGCCCAAGCCAGGATCTGCATTCCATGAAAGTGTCACTCCTGAGAAGTTCCCGAGTCTGGGAGGCCTGGGTGGGGTCCGAGGGTCTTTCCTTTGGGCTGTGCCGGCTGCAGGCCCAAGCCTCGCTGTCACTCCACCACAGTGGGCTCCTTTGTGTGGAGTCACCTCCTGCAGCTGCTGGAGACGGCTGACCCCCTGAAACGCAGTCTCCGGGACTCCCTCCCCGAGGACATCCTGAGCCAGGAGTTCCGCCCCGAGACCTGGAAACACTCCACCTACTCTGACGTCACCTTCAGCTCAGGTACACATGACCTGCGGCCACCAGAACATGGGATCCCGGGATGCCCCTCTCCAGGGCACAAGGGTTTCCCAAGGATCAAGTATTTATAGGCACCTGCCTGATAATTAGGTGTCGCCCTACAGGACCTGCTGCTTTGTTTGGTGGGAAGAGGTGAAGAATAATCACGTCAGTGATTTGATGGCACTCAGCTGAATTCTTTCTTCTGTCTTTTCTCTCAGTTGGCTATTTATTTATTTATGTATTTATGTTTGCAGAACTGGAGATCGAACCCTCGCACTGAGCTATACCCCCAGCCAACACTTTTTAAAATTCTTATTTTGAGATAAGTCTCAAGAAGTCACCCACTCAGGCTGGGCTGGAACTTTTGATCCTTCTGTCCCAGCTTCCCAGAGTGCTAGGATTATAGGATGCTTCCATCACCCTGGTCTTCAATGGGCTCTTTTAAACTTATACTTATTTTAAAAATGAAACTTGCTATCATGCTATTATAGGAGATGAGTTTGACTCTTGGTGGAGAGCAGGGGATTAGGAAAAGAAATGGAGGGCTGATGAAAGACTTCTATGAAATTCTCCTGCATTCTGTTGCCCTGTGCTGGCTGGGGGTTTGGAGAAGAGTCTTTCCCTGCATCATAATTAAATTGAGCATCACAAGGAAAATCTTTGTAGCAGAGGCCCTGAACCCTTTGCCACCTTGGGGAGTGGGTAGAGAATGCTCTCATGCATCTTCTCTGCTGTCAGCAGTGCGGCGCTCTGTCCCAGCCTCTCTCTGCCCTCTGTAAGGTGCAAGGCTCTTTCCCAGCCTGGCCTGCGGATGCACCGTGGCCCTGGTCTGTCTCAGGCCATGGGCCCTCGATGGCCTGCACCACTGATTCCCGCCTCTCTCCCAGGGTCTGGCAGCCTGGGAGCCACCCTGGAGAGGACCCTGCTCTTCTCTCCCGCCTCCTTCCTTCCCCGATCTGCCACAGTGAACCTGACGGTTCATGCCGTGGGCCGGGCCTTCAACCTCCTGGAGGTAAGAGGGAGCCTGGCTGTGATTTTTGCACGGTCTGCCCTGGACTTGGGGCCAGAAATGATCCCATTGGTTTATCTGTCCATCCATCTTTTGCCTCCGTTGTGCTACCACCGATGTCCTTCCACGCCCTCATCGTCCCATCCGTCTGCCCACCTCTTCACTTACTGACACATAGGTACCTCCTACCATCTGCCTCTTTCCGTCCATGTATCCCCTCCTCTGGCCCTCACCCATCCATCACCTATCCATCCCTGTCCCCTTTTAGATATCTCACTCACCCAGGCATGCATCCCCACACCCACCTACCTATCTGTCTCAATTTCCTGTCTGTCAGTCCATCCATCCATCTATCCATCCGTCCCCACACCTTACCCCCATCTGTTCACCTATTCCTCTCCTCCACCCTTCTACCCACCTACCTATCCATGCCCATCTACATTCACTGACCAGTCCACCCTCCATCCACCCACATCTGTCCTTCTACCTTCCCACCATCCATTGCATAAGCACTCATCTCTGCCTGACTGAGAGACAGGTACCGTGTAGGGCTCCCCAGACATAGAATGAGGAGGAGAGAGGCAGTGCCTGCCTGAGCACCTCCCCGTAGAGAGGCAGCTGATGGTGAGCTAACCCAGGCTAAAGCTGCGGCAACTCTAGCACCACAGGGAGGTGAAGTCTGTGCAGAGACCAGAGGCTGAGCCTGCACAGGTGTGCAGAGGCAGGGACTTTGGACCAGGGGACCAGTCAGTGCCCAGGTCCACAGCAGGGGAAGGGGCTGGAATTTCGAGGGCTAGATGGGGATAGGGGAGTGAGAGGAGAGTGGTGAGTCAGGCAGAGAGGGAGTGGCAGGCCTGGAAGGGCCTAGGACAGGAAGGAGAGGATGAAATTTGAGCCCTGGCTGTCATGTGGGAAATGGATTATGGGGGTGACAGAGGAAGAGGGGCATCTTCGAGGGGTCATTTCCAGCAAGTGGTCTGCCTTATGGCCCTCCATCTGGCCCTATGTCCCTGGAGTCTGAGAGAGGTGCTCCACGCTGTTCCAACGCCATCTAACCACAGGGCACAGGGCCCAGTGAACACACGGTAGCTGGCGGTGGGCTCAGCCTCCCAGATTTCTCCCAACCTGTTGTCAGGCTCATCCCCCTTGGGGGGAGACGAGCTATGAGCCCTGTTGTCATGAAGGATCCTGTAAGGAGACCCACAAGTCATAGTGCTTGTGTGTGACCTTGGAGCCATGTGCTGGGGGCCCAGGTGGAGGAGACATCCAGTGGTGGAGTGGAAAGGGACTCATGGGGTGCAGGGGAGGGGTTATCAGTGAGGGGCCCCAGAAACAGTGGCATTTGAACCAGGCTGGAAGGGACAGGTGGGAATTCTTGCTGTGTGCCATGTGCCCAGCAGACACGGAGCCTGATGGATTTCCCAAGGCGGCACCCTGTTGCCCAGGGTGCCCTGCACAAGGCTTCTGAGCCCTCTGGTCAGCTCTTGGTCACCGTGGGACTGAGTGCCCCTCTCTGAGCCCTGGCCTCCCTTCCCAGCTGGGACTTCGACTAGAAAACGCAGAGGAAATCGCCCACAGGCTGTTCTTTGGTCCAAAGTCACACTGGGGACAGGAAGAGGAGAGAGAGGCCCAGCCAGACAAGCCCCCAGGCCCAGAGCCAGGGCCAGCCAGCCCTGAGTGTCCAGGAGAAAGATCCAGAAAGATGAGAGACCTGCAGCAAAAGGTAAGAGACGTGGCCACTGCCACCTCCTCCAACCACACACACCCCTGCTTGGCAGTAGTCAGGCCGGCTCAGAATTTCAGAATGGAGCCTCACGTGCCAGTTAGCTCTGGTCCTGCCTCTCTTAGGGAGCAGCACTGCTAGTCCCATGTGAACAGGCAGCTGTTAGCCAGCCTCCTTTCAAGGTATCACCTATGTTTAAGAAGTCCCCAAGTCCTCAGAAGACAGATGGATGCGTGTTGCCTACTCCACACACCCATGTGGTCAGCACCCCTGTGTTATCCACATCACTTTCCTAATTAGTGCCTGTCCCTGACCAAGGGAACCACAATCCTGGACTAGTCCCGCTTCTCAAAAACCAGCTGTGTTGAGCTATAGAGGACATTTGATAAACAGCCCACATGGAAGCTCTAGCAAGTTTCGACATACATGTCCCTCTGTGAAACCACCCCGATGCAGCTAATGAACACGTCCGTCGCACCCACCACATGCTCGTCCTCCTCATGCTCTTTCCCCTGCCCTGTGCCTTCCCAGGAGCTCCGAGAGGCTTCGCACCACTGGAGATTGGGTTGCATTTTCTAGAACGTTACAGAAATTGGATTATGTAACATGTGCTTTTCTTTTCTCCCCAGCACCAAGAATGAACCCAAGCCTTTGCACTGAGTTACATCCCCAGCATTTCATTTCATTTCATTTTATTTCATTTGTTTTGTTTTGTGATAGGGTCCTGCTAAATTGTTGAGTTGTTCAGGTTGAGCTCTAACTTGCAATCCTCCTGTCTCAAGTCTCTCAGTGCTAGGATCATAGGAAATGTTCTTTTTTTGTTCCCCTAAAGGATGTAATCGTTTTTGCTTATACTCTTTCATTTATCACAGTTATTCTGAAATTCTTCAATTTTGTTGGGGGCACTAATAGTGTATTTATTTGTTTTGCTGAACAACACTCCTTTGTTTGAATGTACCAGAGTCTAGCTATTCAGTAGTGGAGGATAAATAGCTCATCATTTGAATTATTCCCAGTGTTTGGCTATTAAAATGAAAGCCACTATGAACATTTGTGTACAAATCTCTGTATGGACACGTGCCTTCATTTCTCTTGCATAAATATGTAAGAGTGGCTGGATCATATGGTTATGTGTGTGTTGAAGTTTTCAGAAGCTGCTAAATTGTTTTTCAAAGTGATTGTACTAGTTTGCATTCCCACCAGCATTATATGAGTTTGTTTGTTTTTCTGTGTCCTTATCAGCACTTCATATGGTTAGACTTCTTTTTTTTTTTTTTTTTTGAGACAGGGTCTTGGTGTATAGCCTAGACTGGCCTCAAACTCGCTGTGATTCTTCTGCCTCAGCCTCCTGAGTTTTGGGATTACAGGTGTGTGCCAACATGCCTGGTTTAGACTTTAATTTGGGCCATTCTGACGCTGTGTGGTAGTGTTTTGGGGCTTCAGTCTGTACTTCCCTAATGACTTTTGATGCCAAGCATCTTTTCATGTGCTTGTTTACTACCCCAGCATCTGCTTTGAGGAAGCATATGTTCAAATCTTCATTTTATGTCATTGCATTATTTCTCATTGAGTTTTGGGAATTCTTTATATATTACAAAGCAAGTCCTTTCTTCTTGGGGACCCTTGCCAAGATCCCTAACTGCGTGTGTGAAGGTTGTGGCGAAAGGATGAAATAAGCGACAGAGGCAATTAGTATCGTGTAAAGAGGGGCTGGGGAGTCAATGCCTCAGGATGGGTGAAGACCAAGACTGTCCAGCTAGCCACTATTTTATTAGCCAGTACTAATGAGGAAGGGCAGCAAGTGATTCCTGGAACAGTCACGGCAGTTGCCGTGGGCTGTTAAGAAGAACAAAGCATTCTTGCAAGGACTGGGAGTGGGGAGATGAGGAAACTGGAGTTTCCCCAGGTGAAACATTTTACTGCTGCTACGACACTGCTTTAGATATCCTTATTGCCCCCAGTGGATCTTATCTTGTCCTGTGAGCCTCAGAGGATCAATAGCTTTCGGGCTTCAGCTGTGGCCAGGAGAAAGCAGGGAATTTCCTCTTTTGGCCCTTTGAGCCTAGTTGGAAGATTAGCTTTGGACATCCTCTATACTCCGTTTGTAATCTGTGGTCCTGAGACTTTATTAGACACATCATTTGGAGACATTGTCTCCTAGGCTGTGATAGACATTGTTGTTCTCTTAAGAGTGGAGTTTCTTAGTTTTGATAACATTTATTCGTTTTTAGTGGAGAGTGTTTTGTGTTGTGACTCAGAAATCTTGGCCTAATGCCATGTCATGGAGATTTTCTCAGGACCCTCTACAAAAACCCAGGGTGCAGTCTCCAGGCAGCTCCCTACTCCCGGTCCTCTGCCCTTCAAGGTCCTGCCACCATAGTCCCCCCAGCCTGCAGCACCATAGTCAGGGAGCGCCCTGCTCAGCCCCGCTTCCCACTCCTGGCCCACAGCTTGGACCCAGGGATCACACTGCCCGCTGACCTCCCATCTCTCTAGTTGCCGTCTCCTGAAGTAGCATTGAATCTGTTCCGGGCCCCCAGTTCTTCTATGTGTGGAGGGCAAATCTACTTCCTGTCACTCTGCTTTGATTGGCCCTGGAAACACACTCAGTTCCTCCTTGAACTTTCTGTAAATGAATCCTTCGCCTTGTGCCCTTTTCATAAGATGACATTCACATCCATAAAGGTAACTAATTTGAAACCTACAGTTCAGGGATGTTTGGTACATTCTGCGTTGTGCCACCATCACCTCCATCTAGTTCCAGAACATTTCCTCACCCTAAAGGAGACCCCCATAGCTCCATGACCCACTATTCTCCATTACATACCCACTTCCCCCAGCCCTGGCAACCACCAATCTACTTTCTGTCTGTGCATGTGGCTGTTCCTGGATAGTTTCATAGAAATGGAATCGTGTGCCTGACTTTATTCATTTAGCAGCATATTTCTGAGGTCCATCCATGTTGTAGCATAAGTCAGCTCCTTTTCAAAGCTAAATAATATTCCATCACGTGGGTGTTGCAGTTTGCTCACTCATATGCTGATGGACGTTTGGGTCCTCTCTACCAGTTGGCTCTTGGGCATAATGCTGCCTATGTTCTCTTTTTTGGTATCTGACTTTGCTTAGGATTTGTGGGATTCGTCTACGCAGTCATATATACTTACAACTGATGGTTCTCATTGCTGCACAGTAACCCATTGTGTGAACACACAGCAGTTTCTTTATTCATTCTGTTTTGATGTGCTTTTGGACAGTTTCCAGTTTCTGGCTGTCACCAGCAGCACTGCGAAACGCCCTGGGTGCCCTTCTTTGGCAAATGTGCGGCGGTCACGTGCCCGGGAGTGGAGCAGCTGATGGCAGGCTGCGTGCATCTTCAGTTTTTCGGTTCTCAGTGCTAGTTATTTTCTTTTTTATTGTTAGGATTAGTTATACAAAATAGTGGGGTTTCGTCTTGTCAAACTTGTACCCGCATGAAGCATACTTCGATCGTATCCACCCCTTTCCTTCCCACTCTTCCTCTCTTCCGCCTGTCTAATAGACTCCATTCTACTTCCGTGTCTTCTTTCTCTTACTCTTTTTTCTCTCCTCTCCTCTCCATCTCCCTCTGTCTGTCTGTCGTCTGTCTGTCTCTCTCACATGAGAGAGAAACCATGAGATGTGGTCAAAATATACAGTGAATATTTAAATGGAAAAATTTATCACAGTACAAGTCACATTGCCACTAATCCCCCTCAGCCAACTCCCCCTTGCTTCAGACACATTTATCCCATCATTCTTGTTACTTTCCGAAGCAGCTGGAAATCCTTTCATGTCTTTCCACCGCTGCCTCAATATTCTGAATTGATTAAAAATGTTGATAGCAGTTTCTATCAAATAAAAAACATACACTGTTAACCTTATTCATCCAGTCTGGCACCGTGTGAGTTCTGGCTCGTCCTCAAAGTGAAAATGGCCACGAAAGGTAAACATTTTGAATGGATTCAAGACATCAAGGCAGCCCCAGCAGCAAACTAACGACACTTAGGCAAGAGAATTTTCAGAACTGCTTCAGTGGCAAGAACTGTGGAATGAATGTGTTCAGAGAAGCAGGAGTATTTTGAGGGGGATTTATGCGGCATGTCCCGTACTGTGATACTTTAAAAATGTGTTTAAATATTCACTGTGGTTTTTGATCACACTGTATGATATTTATCTTTCTGAGTCTGACTTATTTCGCTTAACATGATGATCTACAGTTCCCTCTATTTTCCTGCAAGCAACATCTTCTTTACACCTGACTGCTACTCCATTGTGCGTATACACCACATTGTCTTTATCCATTCATCTGTTGATAGGCACCTAGGTCTGGTTCCATATCTTGCCTATTGTGAATTGTGTAATACACAGGGGTATGCAGGTGTCCCTACAGTCTGCTGACTTTGATTCCCAAGGGTATACTGCATACCCAGGAGTGCTACAGCTGTATCATGTGGTAGCTATATTTTCAGATTGTGAGGAATCTCCATACTGGCTGTATTAATTTACACTCCCACCAGCAGTGCAGAGGGTTCCTTTCCCCCTTGCCCTCACCAACTTTAACTGTTTTCTATATTCTTGGTGATAGCCACTCTGACTGAGGTAAGATGGAATCTCACTTTACATTTCCCTGATGGCCAGAGGTGAAGAACATTTTTGCAAATAATTATTGGCCATCTCTACTTCTACTTCTTTTTTAAAATTTTATTTTAAAGGAGATAAAACAGAATAAAACCAATCAAAACAAACCAGTGTAAAAGATACAGGACTTCAAAACATTATGCACTGGGAGGTGACCCCTACCTGGAAACCAGTGCCATGTGTGGGCTGCTGCTGGAGTGGGGACAGCCACACCCAAGCCTCTCTCTGTGAGTCTGCATCATTTGTGGACGGGGGGGTGGGGGAGGAAGCGGAGCATGGGATCCAGGTCTCACCAGGAAGCAGTCCTGGCCAGGAAACCATATCATTTTCATTGTTTTGTTGGCTTGGGTTTTATTCTCTTTTGTTTTGTTTGATTTATGTTAAATCTGATGGCATGAGCAGCTATTTGAAAGATAACAAGACACATTATGGTAACCATTTTGGATTTATTATTGGCTTGTTTTGAAGTCCTTTATTGCATTCATTATTTTGTCTTTATTGTTTCTATTCTGTTCTGTTCAAATTTTACTATGTCTGAAGGTATCTGCAACTATTCTGAAGACAACAAAATGCATTATGGTAGCTATTGTTGATTTCATAAGGTCTTGAAGTTCTGTATCACTTATACTGGTTTATTTTGATTGGTATTATGCTTTTTTATTTTCCTTGGTTTTATCCTTTTTTTAAAAAAACATGAAATCAACAGTAGTCACCATAATGCCTTTTGATGTCTTCAAAATAGCTTCAGATAACTTCAGACATAGTAAAAATCAAACAGAACAGAACAGAATAGCAACAGTAAAGACAAAACAATGAATACAATAAAGGATTTCAACACAAGGCAATAGTAAATCCAAAATTGCTACTATAATAAATCTTGCTATAATTGAAATAGCTTCTCCTGCCATCGGATTTAACATAATCAAACAAAACAAAAGAACAAAACCCAACCCAACAAAACAATGGAAACAATATAGGACCTCAAAAGAAGACCATAGGGAATCAACAATGGCTACAACCCTCAGAAGGAGACCCCCTCCCCCCAGATGACACATTGCTTAGCAATATCCTCTGAACCTATGATCAGACCACTGACCCCAGACCTGCAATGTTAGTGAAACACCAAAGCACCACAGGCATCCAATTGCATTTCACCTCAATAGCCATCATCACAGCCTGTGTTTCTTTGGATAAGCTAGTTGCTTGGGGCGGGGGATGGTACTTCTTGTTTGCCAGCCTGTGCGCTGGAAGAGGCTGGGGTCTGGCTGTTCCCAGTCTGGCCATGGCCTGCATATGGCGCTGGTTCTCAAACTGGGTTTGTTTGCTGGTCCAGTCATTGTTCTTTCTCCCCTGTACGTCTTCTTTTGAGAAGTGTCTGTTCAGTTTATTTTCCCATTTGTTGATTGAGATTTTTTTTTTAGTTCTTTGTATATCCTGAATATTAATCCTCTGTTGGAAAAGTAGCAGGCAAAGATTTTCTCCCATTCTGTAAGTTGTCTTTTCTGTCTGTTGGTTGTTTCCTTTGTGGTGCTGAAGTTTTT
>RJWM01033208.1:0-20800 GCA_004363535.1 Dasyprocta punctata
ACACACACACACACACACACACACACACAGTTGATCCCCAGAGTGCCCATCACATTTGAAATGTACCCCTGTGCTGTTTGTGGGTGTGAATTTCTTTCATTTCAGCCTTGGCCTCAGGGGTGAGATGGTACTGTTCTCACTGGGTCAAATGGTGGGGAGCAAGGGGTGGGGAAGGAGAAGTAGCTTCCATCATCCTGGACAAAAGCAAGTACTTTGCAAAGGCTACTGTGTGGTGCTAGGTTTGCAAAGGGGTATTGATTTGTTCTTTCCAGGAAGAAATGCACATTATTCATTTTTAAATAGGCTGTCTCGTTCTGGAAGGTATGACTTTGAAATAACACACTTGTGTGTTCTAGGTATTGACTGCTTTGGAGGGAAGGTGTGCTGTTTTGATTAAGTGAGTACACGAGAGAACTCTGTTCTTAGGGCTATGATTAATGGAAGAAATTTCCTTAGTCCTGCTCTCTGCTTGTTCCTTGCTCTACTCTTGTGCCATACGATCTCCCTAGAGTTCATTATGACTAATAACTTGTCTGGTGGTGCTGTCTTCTCCCATCCAAGCAAATGTTTTATTCTACACAGTGGTTTTAAATGTTCCTAGTCCAGGATCACTTCACCCAGCGCTTACCAACTTTTCAGACATCTCTGCAGCACTGTATGATTTTTGTCCTCATCACAACAACCCAATGAGGTAACACACTGACCTACTTCACAGCTGAGAAAAGGAAGGGACAGGTGGCAGAAATAGAGGGCAAAAGGCATGAGAGTTAGCCAGCCTGAACAAGGGGCTGCTGCAGTGGCATGCAGGACCTAATTAACCACTTAATTAATTAGTTAAGTAAATACACAGCAGATGGTGCTTTTGTCTACTAACAAAAAGACAGGAAAAATAGATTTACTGAAACACTGGGAATTTAAATCAGATCCTTGGGACTACTTCCCCAAAATATACTTGGCACAGCCCACTTTATGGAATAGGGAATCCAAAAAGTTGTACCAAATATAAATTTCTTCTATATTCATGAGTGTGATAATTATTTCCATAAATATCTAAATGTAAGACACACTGGAGAAGTGGAAAACGAAGAAAAAATCATGTGCCCGAAGAGTTGCAGATGAAACAGCATAAGGAAGTGCCCCTGGGTTTGCAGAGGCGGAGGCCTGTGGGAGAAGTAAGTAATCAAGGGAGGGCCTTGGAAAAGGAACCGCTGAACCTTAAGGAGGCCTGATTTTCACAAAAGGACAGGGTAGGCAAACCTGCTAGAGACTGGGACTGGTGCAAACAGGCATATCAGAAGCCTAAAAGCACCAAACTTCTTCACAGAGCCCAAGCAACTGCATTTGGGCCTATTTCTGCTGAGACCTCCTTTACAGTGTTAGGAGGCAGGAAATTTCTAAAGAACATGAACTAAATTCTCTCATCATGTGGCTTCTTCCCCATTAGATTTTGCATTTTACAAATTTGAAGTAGTGTCTATGTGCTTTCTGGATATCAGTGATACATTTCTTTCCAGCAGGGAGATGGTAGAACATTTCCATCCTAATTATATTTGGATGTTATTTTTAGTCTAAATTAGTCCCAGTGAAAGCTCAAAGATTGGCTGGATTGTGCTTTTCCACTTTGGACCCTGGAGAGAATTGGTCTAGAAGGCCACTTTGAAAAAGATCTGAACATTTGTGGAGCCTTAGGTTCAATCCCCAGCAATACAAAAAACAAACAAATAAAAATATTGCTTTAATTTAAAAATAAAAAAAGACCTAGTATTACGGAGATTCTTCAAAAAATTAAACTAGATGTTCCATTTGATCCAGCTGTTCGCCTTCTAAGTATCTTCCCAAAAGAGTTAAAATGATCATACCACAGTGATATATGCATATCCATGTTTATAGCAGCACAATCTATAATAGCTAAATCTTGGAAACAGTTCATATGCCCATCAACAGATGAATGGATAAAGCAAATATGATGTTTACATATAATGGAGTACTTAGTACTCTGCTATAAAGAAGGATAAACTTGAGTCATTTGTAGGAAAATGGATGCACTTCAAGGCCATAATCTTAAGTGAAATAAATTGGACACATAAATTTAAATGTCACATTGCTTTTCTTGTGTGAGAAACCCAAAGTGTAAATAAGAAGCATAATGGAGGATAAATATTGGGAAATAGGAAGAACATGTTCAAATGGGAAGGGGAACAAGGGAGGGGGGGTGAGAGGGAAGGAAGGAAAAGGAAAAAAAGAATGAAAGAAAAAAGGGAAACAAAGTTATTTTTTAAATGGGAGGAGAAGAAGGATGGAAGGGAGGGGAGGGAAATAGGAGAAAATGAAGAATTAAAATACATTATGTAGCCAGGCATGGTGGCATACGCCTTTAATCCCAGCACTTGGGAGGCTGAGGTAGGAGGAGCATTGTGAGTTCGAGGCCAGCTTGGGCTACAACGCAAGCACAAGGCTGGCCTGAGCTACATAGTGCGACCCTGCCTCAAAAAAACTAGGGCTGGGAGTTTGGCTCAGTGGCTTAAGGGCCTGTCTGGCAGGCATGAGGTTGCAAGTTCGAACTCTGCTGCCACAAAAAAAAAAGATATACTATGTACAGGTACACATGTCCTTGATGAATATGATCAATATGTTAACAAATCCACACTAATTATTTTGTGATCTTTTTTCTGGTAAGTACTCATCGTTTAATACAGCAAAACTCATAAAATTAAAACTTATAATTCACCAATAGAAATATTCTAAAGACTGACAGACTTATGTTTATGTGCTTGGATGACAAAATTCGTCTTATAATACATACGAATTTTTAAAAGGTTAAAAAAAACACCTAGTATTTCTGGCTAAGCAGGTTTTGTATCATCCCAGATTTGAGTAGCTTTGTTTGTTAAGCCCCAAAATGTGTAGCTGTACAATCCTGGGCTCAGAGCTCACCTATCCTGCGTGAGTTGCAGGCAGCTGTTCTCCTGATTGTCATCACTAGATGACCTTTACCATCAATGCCCCCGCTCAAGGGATAAACCTAAAGATGCAGTGTAAACTCCTTTCCCAGCAGGCTGTAGTCAGAGGGATTAGGATGCCACCTGCTTTATACCCTCATGGAATTACTGACCTCAGTGGCCCGGAATGGCCTCTGCGGTTATTTTTAAGTCAAGTAGTTGAGAATTAGTCATCACCTAGAATTTAGTATGTGTGTTTCTTGGCCTTGAAGCAGAAAACTTTGCTCAGTACACATGCAATATATTTACTCTCAAGTGCATCATGCAATAGTACAGTACTATTCTGTAATAATTGTTCATATTACAGTCCAGGATGATGGATCATCTTGAGGCCTTAACTGCCCAATTTGGTCTCTGAAAGAAAATTGCATCAGAGATTTTTTTTCCTACAGACAATCTTGGGACAGGATCTGACATAATCTTGATACCCTCCCTCACAAAGAGCTATCAGGGGCATTCTGGATAATCAGGAGGGATATAACAGGTTTTCTAGTTTATGGGAATTCCCGTAAGATCAAGAAGTTTTGGTTGTAAGAGTCTTACTGCTTCCTGGATGGCTGGTTTGGCCCCTCGCCCCTAGGTCTTCCTTGACACTCGTTTCCTGTAGACTCTGGTTCTTTACTGCAAGGTTGGCATTTGATCAGCAAGTTGATCCTCCTGCCACATCCAGTAGGTTCTCTAGGGCCTCACCCACCACCTGCTACCTTCCTGGCTGCTCGGTCTACCTGTCTCACTTTCCCTGGAGTATCTAAATTCTTTCTACAAAGTGATACTTCGTTATACCTGAATGAATCGCAGCATCTTGTAGGAAAACTATGTAGTCCATATTTTCCAACACTTTCTTCTCCTTGCACTTGGCTCTGATTCTTTTCTCAACCATTGCCTTAGCTCTTTGAACCTGGTTAAGTATTCCATCTTTGCAAATCCCTACTCCCTGTCTTATTACATGTACACCATGTCTGCAAGCAAAACCATATGATCCAGCAGTTCCACTCCTAGGAGTATAAACAAAAGAATTGAAATCAAGGACTTGACTAGATCTCTGTATATTAATGTCCATAGCAGCACCATTCACAACAGCCAAGGGGTGGAAACAACCCAAATGCCCATCAACTGATAAGTGGATAAGCAAAATGTGGTATATATACACAGTGGAATATTATTTAGTATTATTTATCCATAAAAATGAAATTCCAAAACAGAGATGAACTATGAAGACATTTTGCTTAGTGAAATAAACCAGAAACAAACAAGCAAATATACTATGAACACGAGATTTATACAGGACAAATACTCATATAAAATATCTAGAATACACAAATTCACAGAGACAAAAGGCAGAATAGAGGTTACTGGGAGGTGAGGAAGGCGCAAGTGAGGAGTTATTCAACGGGAACAGAGTTTATGTTGGGGTATGATAGAAACATTTTAGGTATAAATAGTGGTGATGTGTGCTCAGCATTGTAAATACAATTAATGCCACTGTCTTGTCCATTTATAAATGGCTAAGATGATAAATATTATATGCATTGTACTACAATTTTAAAAAACCAACAGAAAAATCTCTATTACCAGCACAGTGTGAGTCACTGTGAACAGGCTTGCTTCTTCCAGTGCCCTTCACTCACTTTGCCTCTCAGGACATCTGTAGACAGTAGTTGGCACCTAAAAATGATCAGATATGAAGAACAGATGAGCTTACATATGGAGACAAGTGACATCGCTACTTCAAGAAGAGTTTATTCAGCAGCACTGCTGCAGTCCTTAACAAATACAAACACACTTGCCAGGAAGAGTGAAGGCCTGGGTTTCATAAGAAGACAAAAGCTGTTGAAAAGGTGGAAGTCACCTTTATATGCCAGAAAGTGGAAACACTGAGCTTATTCCTCTGCCCTACATCTATTCCTCAAGCTTCTTTCTTGGACCAGCATGATTGTAAGAGAAACCTTAGGTCCAAGCAGCCATTCTGTCCCTGGCATAGTTACTTCCCCAAGAGGGCAGTGAGTGTCTCTGGAATTTGTCCAAGACTAAAATGGATTTTTAGGGATCAAAGACTTAATTCACATGGAAAGCAAGGTTTACAGCTGGGCAGAATTATTGTTTAGTGCTTTTTTTTTCCTCCTTTCTATAATTTATTTCTAGTGTGTTAGAAAACCCTAGAGAAAAAAATGAATGTGTTTTTTTAAATTTTTTTTCAATTAGGACCCACTCTGGTGAACTTTTCATTATATTCCCCAAGTCTCAAAATTAAAAAGACACCATGAGTACTAATTGAAATATCCCTCAATTTTCTAAATAATTCCTTTAAGGTGTACTCTATAATTTTTATTGTGTCACTAAGCTTAAAATTCATTTTCTAGAGAGGCAAATGGTAGTATCAGACAAAGACTGACACCCCATGTTGAACAGAAAAATAAAAGCACAAAAAGAACACTAATATCCTGCTTTGGTTTGCTTGTGCGAGAGATAGCAATATCTCCAAGCTCTCCCGACTCCTGAAATCCAGGTTTCTTTTCCAAAAGCCATTTTGAACATATGCAATGCAAAAATTAAGATCAGGTTTCCTAGCCAGGGTTAAAGTGGCAAGTCAGCAGTACAAGAGGTACTGAGAGGTAAGAGTTAAAGTACCTAGAAACCAGAATCTCCAGGCCCCTAGGAGGAACATTTCTATGCCTTAATCTTTCAGGCTATATATGTCCTCCACCAGCTTGAGCTGTGCTGGGATGTTGTCTTAGCCAAAGGTCTGTTAGGTATAAGGAGACAAAACCTAAGACTAAGGGAGCTGCCTCTTGCCTTGGGTGGCCTGTAGTTCCAATCATGATGTCCAAAATAACACAGAAACCTTGGATGTATAAAAATGTCCACACAGAAGGGGTTCAACTCAGTGACTAGGGCACCATGGCCAGACACCCTGGCCAGATTTTACACTATAGTACAGGGAAGTGGGTATCCTAGGAATCAGCTTATGTCTAAGGATAGTTATCTCCAGCATGGTGGAGAAAGACTAATTCAATAGTTGAGAAAGCTATTCCAATGAGGACCTGATTTAGAAGAAAGAGAAAACTAGATCAGATACACAAACTAGACACCAAGGGTGAGAGTTTAGGTATCATCTGGGACTGCTTTTGCTTGCAAGTAACAGAAAAAAACTAACAGTGCCTTAAACTTTAAGAATGTTTATTTGCCAAATAAAGCGTCCAAAGATAAGCAGTCCTAGGATTCCTCAAGCATTGGAAGATCAGGCTTTTTTCATCCTTTCCCCTGCCATTCTTCAGCATATTGGCTTTTTCTTTTTATCTTGCACATGTTACCTAATGACCCCAAAATGGTTGACACAGTAGTAAGTATCATATCATCACATAACTACCCCAAAGGCAGAAAGTGGGGAAAATATTCCTCTGAAGAGTTCTCTTTTTATCTCTCTAACCAGAGCTATGTCACATGACTGCCTACAACGGCAAATAGTATTTGACCTTTCCATTTATCTAATGTACAGGAGGCCACAGTATGGCATGGAGGCTGAGCTTGATGAGAAATCCTGGCGTCCAGGGTATCCCCTCAAGCATCCCAAACGCCAAGTTGGACAACCACACCAGTTCTAGACCCCATTTCCCAGTGGGGATGGGGTTTGCAATACACTTACTTAGATAGCTCAGGGTTTGTATGGGACTAAGCATTTACTGAAGGTATTTAGCAAAACAAATGTTTTTGGAAAAATCCTCTTATCCTAAAAATGCATGTATGAAATGCTCTCTTCATATGAGAAATAAACATGTCATTACACTTTTCTAGGAGCCCACCTGCCATTACCAGCTAACTGTCTAGGTTTGTATTGACATCAGGAACTTCCAGGGCTGTCCTGGCCCCATTTAGGTGAGGGGTGACATTATCATCCTGGGGCTGTCCATTTCCCTCCCAGTGAAAAAAACAGTTGAGTAAAATTGCCTCTTCAGACTCTGGTCTCCTCAGATACACTTTGGGATGTCAAGGCCTCAAACTGCATCCTGTGATGGGCTTTCTTGGTGTCTTGGCAACTGAGTGTTCTGATAAAACCAGAAAAAGCCTCTCCTGACAGATACAATTCCAAGTCACAGCAGCTGTAAATGGAGGCAACAGTGACACCTAATATTTATGTAGCTTTTCTTATGAGCCAGAAACATGTTCAGTGCCATTTGTAGGCCCAATTCATTCAGCTCTCGCAAAAACCATGTGTGGAGGAGCTGTTAGCATCACTCCATTTCCCAGATGAGGAAACTGAAGCACCAAGAAGTTAATGAACTTGTTTAAGGCCACATAACTAGTAAATGGCAAAGCAAGGAGTTGAAGCTGTGCTGCCTGGCCCCAGAATCTATGATCCTAACCATTAAACTGCCTCCAGGGAAATATCACAGTGCTTTGACAAACACAAAAGGAAAAATACAGCTCACAAAGGCAGCCAAAATCTTGTGAAGGAAGAAGAAAGGGTGGGCATTTCATTCATCCATTGGCACCTAGGTGTGGAGCTTTTACCCAGTACTGCTGGTAAAGTACTCTAGGTCATGGAGGCATCTACTGGTCTTTGAGAACCACAGAGTCTGGACAGCAGCATGCTATATTGATAAAAAGTCCCAACAGAGAGTGTGTGATCTAAATACTTGTGAAAAAAGTAGTCGCCATAGCTGGGCTGCTCTGGGACAGGCAAGATCAGACATGGCATATGTTAGGATAGAGTTGTCACTTGGGTTACACTTAACTTTCCCACACAATGCAGTCTTTATGAACCTTTTAAAATATATAAACAAAAACATCTCATCTCTTATGCAGTTACCTCAGAGAGATTTTATGGTTACCTGCCTAATGCTGACATGAAATAGCTTTTGTCTTGACTGTTGGAGTCATTAGGTATCAATATCTGAGACATAAAAGTTGCTCCTATTGTTTTAATTGCTTTGTATTTTTTGGTCTCCGAAGTGCCAAATATAAAAATCACTCTAAAAAGCCTTTTCATACATGCAGATTTCACTCAAGGCTTGTTTTAAAGGTTGCTAGCTGCTTTGTAAAATATACAAATTTTGAGTTACGATATGAGAACTGTTTAATGAACTAGTATTTTCAAATTATAATGCTGAAAGTGAATCTCCCCCTGATTGTGGTAGATCTGAATCTGTCAAGGGGAATACAAAAACTTCAAAAACTCAAAAGTAATATTTAATCTCTAGGCTAGGGGCCAGAGGGTTTGAAAGGTTTCTGAGGCCTTGGGTTTGAAACCTAGCACCAAAAAAATTTAACCTAAATCAGACATTTAGGATTTGCTTCTGAATGATGTGTGAATCACAGGGCAGGTATACAATATACTTAGCCAAAGAGTGACTCTCTAATGAATGACATAATCCAATTCTAGGACAACCATTACCTCACCTTCTGCTGACTCACTTTAGTGACATACACTGTGTGACATTAATGACATATGTGATAAAGAATCACTTATTGTCCTAATTCAAACTCTGATCATTTTTAACACTTGACTACAAAACTGAGCAATATAGAAGACTGTTTTGCTTTGCTAAGGTGGCAACTGAAATTTAGTATGTAGGATACCATCCAAAACAATTTTGAAGTTCCTTCTAGCACTGATCAGGAGGATGGCCTGCTGTGAGAAGATGGGTCACATAGAATGGTACCAGTTAAGGAAGAACCTTCAAAGGCCCAGGTACAGAGCTAACTCTCAAAATTGGTCCTACATAAAGCACAGTATAAAGTCAGAAGATTCTGTCTGTCACCAGTCCCTCACTTCCTTTTCTTGACCTGGACCCCTTCCTCTCACCCTCCCACCCCCTTCCCTTACTTCTTCTCTAGTGGAGAAGTCTCTTCTCTGATGAATCAGGCTGATCAGATTCATCCAGACACTGCTCGTGCAAATTCATAGAAACTGAACTGGTAGCGGCATTCCAAATTAGGAGCTCACGGCCAGAATGCAGTTTCCAGGTAGACCAATGGATAATATGTTCCCTCACTTGCAAAACAGCCCACTTAATGTAAGGCAGAGGAAAACTACAGCAGTTAGGATAGGGTAACTTAGCCTGTGGTGACAACTTCAAACTTCAGTGGCTCACAACCAGAAGAGTATTTCTCCTTCACACTTCACACCCATCCCACCTCTGCTCTTTGTCAAATTCACTCAGGCCATTGAGGAAAAAATATTATGAACTAGGGGAGGAGCACTGGAGGAAAGAAAGAGGGAAGGAAATATTTGGGGAACAGTGACACAATTTGCCACAAGTGTTGAAATTCTCTCAGAAGAGCCCTAGACTTACAGTAAAAAACCTGGTTTCCCTCTATACCTCTGCCGCCTAACCAACTCTCAACCTTGGACAAACACTTCAATTTGCTGAGCTTCATTTTCCTAATTAAGAAGAGAAAGGATTGGACTCCATCACTTTCAAGGTAACTTCCAAGTTAAAGAATGTACACCAGAGGCTCCCAATGGCTACAACAAGGACCCTCTCACTAGCTAGAACCTGAAATACACTGAAAAAGTTTTTCTCTAAAAACTTAATGTGCTGCAAGTGTAGCTCAGTGATAGAACTCTTGCCCAGTATGTGTGAAGCCCTGAGTTTCATTCCCAGCACCAGAAAAACAAACAAACAAAAAACCCTTCTGATTCCATCAAAAGGTACTTAATTTGCGCTATAAAAAGCCTGGTGTAAGGGCCGGGAGTTTGGCTCAGTGCCTTAAGTGCCTGCCCTGGCAGGCGTGAGGTTGTGAGTTCAATCCCCGGTGCCGCAAAAAAAAAAAAAAAAAAAAAAAAGCCTGGTGTAAACTGGGCATAGTGGCACATGCCTATAATCTCAGCACTCAGGAGGCTGAGGCAGGAGGATCCTTGGGTGTTTGAGTCCAGCATGGGCTACAAAGTGAGTTCAAAGCTAGTCTGAACTATATAGCAAGACCCTGTCTCAACCTCTCCCCCATCAAAAAAAAGCCTAGTGTCTCAATTTAGGTTCTATATCTGAACTCTAGGGCACAAGACAATTTTAGTGACTGTTCTCAATTCTTCCATGGAAAGTTGATAATAAATACCATTCTAGACGGTATTCTGAAATGGAAGTTACAGGAAAGAAATTCATTTCTTACATACAATGGATGCACTGAAGGCTCATCTGTCTTGGGGCCCATTTGAGAAAGACTGTAATTGCCCCTATGTCTTTTCTTTGGGTTTGGAGGAACTCAAGTCTCCCTATACCTTGTGAGGAATTTTGTACTCTCCCTGAATGTCTGCAAAGGCCCAGGAACTTCTGATCCCTGGCCTCTTTCTCCTTGTCCTCTCCTTCCTTTTTTTCTTTTTTTAGGTTGTGTTTGTTGTTGTCATTGTTGTTATTGTTGTTGTTATTTGCAGTACTGGGGATCGAATTCAGGGCCTTTGCATTGAGTTGCATTCCTAGCCATTTTTAGTTTTTATTTTGAGATAAGAACTCTTTAAATAGCTAAATTCCCTGGGCTGGACTCAAACTTCTGATCCAAAGCCTCAGCCTCTCAGAGTGCTGGGATTACAGGAGAATGTCATTATGCCTGGCTCTTAATCACTTCTTGATAAGACTTCTAGTTCTCTCTGAGACCCAAACATTTATCCCTATTCTGTTATCTCATCTCTGTCCAGGTGAGAAATGCAGCCCTTCATTCTTTATCTAGTTGAGGGAAATTAGCTATCCCCAAAGCAAAAGAATTCTTTAACAAAAGTTAAAAGCCCAACTAACAAAATAGATCCTTAACACTTTGTTCCTCAATGTTTTATTCCTCTGTTCTCTTGAATAAATACTGTGATTCTCTTCCTTTGTACACAGTCAACTGAATCTTTTTCCAGGTGAATGGCCATTTTGTTTTCTTTGATTCCTCTTGTTTTTGAAATGCTGAACTTCTTTTCAAAGCTGTACTAATTTATTCAGGAATATAAGTGTGTCCAATCCTTATGGATCCCAATGCAATTTCTGGAAAGGAATGAGATGGGGGATCTTGGATTGTACTCATTAATAAAAGAACTTAGAGACAGCCCACTCCAGCCTTGTCTCATCTGGAGGAGTTTACATTTGTAATCCCAGGGGAAAGTTATTGAAATTCCAGTAAGTAAATTCCAATCTACCACTTCCAGTGCAACCCACAGTGAGAATAAACAGAAAACATGTATTTGCAGTTGTGGGGAGCCAAGGGGGTCCTAAGTCCAATCAGAACAATGGCTAACCAGAACAAAGGCCTCGACTCAGGGCTGAACCCAGGTTTTATTAATTTGTAAACATGGAAATGGCTCAGGGTTGAGTGACCATGAGAATGGTGGGAAGTATGTTCAGTATTGTGAGCTGGGCTAGGTAGGAGGCACAATAGCACCTCTGCAATTTGCAGAGAGAGGTATGCAGAAAGAGTACCCTGGATTCTGCTAACAGGTAGCCTCTAAGTTTGGAGGAATCTGCATAACATAGTTTGAGGAAGTATCTTGTGTTGTTGGTTGGTTGCCTCAGCTTTGATGTCTGGCCCTCATGCCCTGAGACATCAGGGCCTTTTTCTTGAGGCTCAGTCCCAGCCAACAGTGACAGCATGGAGTCTCTTGGCCTAGCTCAAGCTTAGTAGGGAGCTACTGGCGGGGCATCACTGACCTGTCGCAATGCTTCAAAGGCTGTACCCTAGGCTAGACCCATTTGCATTGCTTAAAGCCAATTGAGGGGGCAGAGTGTTATTTTAGCCAGCTCTGCAAGGTTTAGCCAAAATGGAGACAAATGATCTTCTTTCAAGGATAGCCATCCCAGTGGTCCTCCAAAGAACTAATTAAATTGATATGTTAAGAACTGAGACAAAGCTGGGTATGGTGGCACATTTCTATAATCTCAGTATTCTGGAAGGCTGAGGCAGAAAGATCACAAGTTTGAGCCCAGCTTGGGCAACTTGGTGACTTAGCAAGACCCTGTCTCAAAATAAAAAATAAAAAGAGGCTGGGGGTAGAACTCAGCATGAAAGCCCTGGGTTCAGTCCTCAGTACTGTGGAAGAAAGAAAGAAAGAAAGAAAGAAAGAAAGAAAGAAAGAAAGAAAGAAAGAAAGAAAGAAAGAAAGAAGTTGATATTTGGCTCTGGCTTGTAGTTGCTCTCCTTTCTTCCCACATGATTTTTTTTTTAGTGAATGTCAAATGTCCCTTCACAATTTTCTTTAGTCTGCATGTGGCCTTATTTCTACATCAATCTCAACAGAAATCACTTCACAAAGGTATGTAAGTTTATAATAAACACTAGGCAATGGACAACCTTCTGCTAAAAGTCTCCAGCCCTCCTACACTGGAAATTTCTCATAGGTCTTCTTTCCTCACAGAAGTCAGTTTCCAGCCATGATGCCTATTCACCATTTCTGGCTCCCATTCTCATCCTCTCTCACCCAGTCCTTGCCCAGTCACCTGTTCACTCATTCTGCACTCCCCCCACTTCTATTTCCTTCATCTTCCATCGCCCGGGGAATTCCTACTCATTTCTATATAGGCAAGTACCATATCTCTGTTGTGTCCTTCCATTCAATGACCAGATGCTTCAGCTTCTGCCTCCCAAGCAGCCCATCAAAGGTTTTTAGACTTTCCTTAAACTCTATACTAGCACATGTGTTCATATTTTCACCTTGTTGTGCTAATTTAAAATGAATAATTTCTTAGAGGCATAAATACTCTCGCTAGGATGGTTTGACCAACATTAGTAACCACGTTACCAAGATTCCTATCAGTGCCCTTAGCCTTCCTGTATCAGTATCTTTCTGTTTCAGTTCTCTTTTGTTGAATACAAATCACTCCAAGTCTGATGTCCTGCAACAACAACCATTTCATTCTCTTTTATCAGTCCCTCAGTTAGCCAGGCTCAGGGAAGTGGTTCTGTTCCATATGATGTCAACAGGGACTACAGTCATCCTGCAGCCCACCTGATTTGGAATACTCAAGATGGCTCACTTATATGTATGGCAGTAAATGATGGCTGTCTGCTGGGATCTGAAATAGGGATGTTGACTAGTGTACATGGTTCTCTTTCATGTGAACTGCCCACGTAGTTCAGGCTTCTCATAGCTTACCAACTTGGATACAAGAGGAAGTGTATAAAGAACAAGCATCCCAAGATGGGGAAGCATAAGCTCCCAATTCTTGTAATAAATGGGCTCATCAATCTCAGGATGTCAGCATAAAGCCAGTCATAAGGCCAATTCAGATTCATATGGAAAGGAAAAGACTCCTGCCCTGGATATAGAGTGCCATGTATTTAAAGGGAGGGAAGGAACTGTTGGGTCTATTTTTTGGAGACCAACAAGCATCCTGCTCAAAACTCCCGAATACTCATTGCTTGCACCCCTAATACATCCCATCATATCACTGTGATAATTTGGAAAAATCTTCTAAATATCTGACACAGACTTCCACTACTGACATTTTGGAACTTTAGCTATCCAAAGATAGTCATATTTTAGTCTTCTTTGTAAACCAAACTTTTGGTTTGAAATTTTCAAATTTTCTTTGAAAAAGTCCTAGAATTTTCTTTTCAGTATTGAGATTGAACCTAGGGAGCACTGAGCTGAAAATCGTATTCTTCTTTGTCTGAGATTTCTTCTCTTCTCTTTATTTTAATCTGTACAGGGTCTTGCTAACTTGCCCAGGCTGGCATCAAAGAAACTTGCTATTCTCTTGCCTCAGTCACCCTAGTAGCTGGGATTACAAATATGCCTGGCTTCTGTTCTTATTTTTAGACACAACTATATGGCTTGAGAAAACAGAAACCATGCTAGTTGTCTAACAAAGAAAATTGAATATAAGAATTCAGTAAACCAGCTGTTGAAGGACTGGAAAAGCAAAAAGAAAACACTGAGATAATACAAAACTAGTAAACTGCAAGAAGCAGATACCAACTGGGGCTCGAAAAGCAAAGGGAAGAAGCTGGCAGAGCCAAGAACTCAGATCTGGAAAGAGAAAGCTGCTTGGTTAATGCTGGTGCCTCAGAAGCTAGCAAGACGTTCTTTGGAACACAAGCCTCTAAGGAGAGTATGAGAGTCTGATTCCAGGAGTACTAAAAACCACCACCTGTTGCAAACAGTTTTTGCTAGAACCCACTACTGCTGACAAAGTAAAGTGTTAGTGACAAGGGGATGCTGACACAGGAAGCAAACAGGAAAGCAACCCCTTCTCCTTTGTCAGTCTTTCAATTTATTTCTAGTGCCCTTCTGGGCAAAGCCTAATAGGGAAAGGTGATAAAGCAGAAATGTCAACTGCAGACTCCCAGCCCCAGCATCATAAAGAAATTTAGAGTTAATAACCTATGCACTGCTTTACTCTGAGTGGCAGTAGCCTCAGTGAATTGTTTTATTTCCATGAATGATAGGGAGAGGAGCTCAAAAACTGTGAAGTCTGTGAGTGAACATCATTTTCACCTATATTCCAGGGTAGCTAGTTGACACCGCAGGGCCCATTCACATTCACACCACATTCTAAGGTAGCTGGATAAATAAGGCCATCTAAATCTGCCCTGGACTTTATCCTTGCTGTTTATTTTGTTTGTTTGTTCATGGGGCTGGGGATCCAAGCCAGGGCTGTACTGGGATTTTTATACTAATTTAAAGGATATAAGAAATAAGTTCTCATTGGTGGAGTGCATGATGTTTGAGGTAAGTGGTTGTCCAGAAAGACTACCTGAGATTCATAACTCTCTCATAAATGAAAGAAGATCATCCAGCACACCTAACATCTAGGCCCAGAATTCCATTTGATTTCTGTGCCCTACTGTCTTCATAAAGGATAATGAGGCCTGATCTGACTACAAGGTCTGTTCCTTTGTCTTCAGAATATTTGTAAGTCCATCTTGGATGAAACCTTTGGGGCTTGTTGGAATGTCTAAGGAACTGAGAGAAAGAAGTTCACAGGAACAAATTGCCTATTTCATGACTATTTGCTTTAAATATTTGCATGTTTGGCAGAATTTCATCTGTGACACATTTTTACAGCCATAGCCCACCTGGTTGTGGGGCAGGGAATACAGAACTTTTTCATCTATTTCTGACCATAACCATTTCCCTATGTTAACCAAAGGATCTGGAAATTACCACAGAGCCATGTGGGCTTAGCTTCATTTATAAGAGCTCTAAGGGTGTGATGGTGATAGCAGCATCACCAGTGAGAAAATTTCAGGGGAAAGGTAAAATTTATAGGAAACTGAGCATGGTTAGCATACCATTCACCCTTGCAACATCTCTTTCCAGGGCTTCTGGAAGCCCTGGAACTTTGGAAATGTGTGCATTGAGAAGCATTTCTTCCCTTTCTATTTCATTATCCTCTACTTCTCCTCATCCTGCTACAACCCTCTCAGTCCATGCTCATACCTCTTTCCCTCCCATTGTGTGATGGTTCATTTTAGGTATCAAGTTGACCAGGTTAATAAGGAAAACCTACAGAACTGGTGAAGGAGTGTTTCCAGGTACATTTGTGAGGATATTTTCAGAGGAAATTAGTGGCTGATTCTGAGCAGAGTTAAGTGGGAAAAATTCAAACTCAATGTAGTCAGGCATCATATAATCAGCTAGGTAACCAGACAGAACAAAAATGGAGAAAAGGCAAATTGGTCTCTCTCTCCTTTCTTTGGACATCGGAACTCCAGGTTGTCTGTCCCTTGAACTCTAGAACTCACACCAGTGTCTGTCCTTCAAACCCCTCTACATTCTCCAGCTGAGAACTTTGTCCATGGATTGAAAACTACACCATTGGCTTTCCTGGGTTCTTAGGCTTTCAGACAGCTCACACTACCAACACCCCAGGGTCTTCAGCTGCACATTGGCTTGCTGTGGGGCTTTTTAGCCTCTATAATCACAAGAGCCAATTCCCCTAACAGATCTCCCTTCATATATCTCTATAGCCTGCAGTGATGGCGAACCTATGGCACATGTGCTGCAGCGAGCTGTTTATATCATTGAAAACTATAAAAGGTTCAACATCAGTGGCCGATAGGTTTTGTCTCTTTTAAGAACTCTGACCAGTATATCTCCACTACTCACCCAAGCCCTGACCTGTTAGGAATCCTCTCTCTAGCCATTGAACAATTCCCTCCTGGATTTTGAGAAGTTCAATTTCAAAACATATAAGGAAATGAGCAGACGAGAAACCCCAAAGCCGTTATTAACTTCAAATAGCTATGCTGAGAATTTCATGACAATTTTTTACATAATTAGGATATGAACGGTTATCTTACACAGGGTAAGAGATATTATGCATTTTGGAAGGGGCGAAAAAGTTCTACATATCTTGGGTCAGGGATATAGCTCAGTGGCACAGCCTGGCAAGCATGAGGTCATGAGTTCGACCCCTGGTACCAAAAAAACAAAACAAAACAAAACAAAAACCAAAGAGTTCTACATATCTCTGTCCAGGCATTAAAGTATAGTTTACAAAGTCTCTTCATACCTTTCTGCCTTAACACCTCAACATACATGTGAACACATGCCATCTTCCCAAAGAATTGCTGACTCATTTGAGAAACAATTTATTCCATGTTGTTGATCATGTCCTTAAGTAATCCAAGAAAACCAAGAAAAAAAATGTTAAAGGATCAGGCTTTACATAAGAAAAAAAATCAGAAAATATAAGAATATGTAAATTTATAAGTCTATATACTGGAACCTAGGATGATTGGGCCTTTGGGCGAAATGGAAACCATTTAGTACTTTCAGTAGTGCTTTCTGTTCTAATGTTTGGCTAGGATGGGATTTGCCAGGGCATTTGTGCTGTTCATTAAATATGTTATTATGTTGGCTTATGTTTCTCTTTCAATTTAAGAACCCAGCTCCTAGAAAACATTTGCCTGAAATGAGTCCAAATAGTTTAGGCCTCAGAAGCAAATCCATTTTGACTAATAAAAGACTAATTTTCTGGATAAAGCAAGATGGGTTTTTCTTAAATGAGAATCTAATTGTGAAATCCTATATCTTTAAATCTAGCAAATTACCAGCATAGACATCTCTGAGACTATGTAATTTGGATCAGATTACTTATCATCAGAGAAAAGAATAATTTGTCCATCATCAGAATTTGAAATGAGCTGCAAGAACTCAGTCCTCAGCTGGCAATTACCTCTTGAAGTAAACAAATCCATATGCTGACGCCCTGGAAGATCTGGGTCTCTTCCATTACCTTTTCCATGCTCCATCCTCCAACATCCCATCCCCAACCTGCACCATCTTTAACTCCATCACTTTCCAATCCTTAATCAGCCTTCTTTTCTGCCCCTTATAGGGCTTCCTGTCTTTAATGGCATTTTCTTCCTCAAATTTCAAGGACAAAACATTATTGTTCATATTTTCATGTAGCACAGCTAGTCAGGTGTGACTGATCTCTCTCCCAGCCCTCAAGCCAGAATTGCATAAATTGACACAGTCTAAAATATAAAATTAGCGTGTAACATCTGGGTCTCTTTTCACTCAGAAATGCCTCGATTAAGAATTAGTCTTCTGACCATAAATAAATAATGTGCAGCATTGTATGCAACAAGGGCAGACCTTGCCACTCCCGCCTGGGAGTGATGCCCTTATCTCTTGGCATCCAATCAGCCGTAAGAGCTGATCACCTACAGGCTCTCTTACAATATAGTGTGTGGACAACAAAAGCTAACAAAGACTTGCGTAATGGAAATAAACAACAGAGAACAGGGCAGACTTTGAAAAAAGCAAGAGCTGCACGCATATTTCATTGCCATGAGACTCGAGTACATATCTATAGACTAGATTTCTCCAACTAAATCCCCTTGAGCAGATCCTGAAACCAAACTGTACTCATGTAACATTTGTTAAAGAAAAATAAAATGGGTGCTTCCTATATGTAAAGGACTATATTAGGTGCTGGGAACAAGACAATGAAATAGTCACATTCACAACCTATGCAAGGTCAGAGTCTAGCAATAGGAACAGTCTATTAAATAAGAAAAAAACAATACCTGGCAATGAAGGCTCTGATGAAATCAAGGGCTAGAGTGTTGGCAGTGCAGAGAAGGAGGGTCTCATTCATTCTTGCATTTACCCTGCTGACCAGGAAGGGTGTACAGTGGCAGGGTGGGAAGAGAGGCAGGGAAGAGAGGGGAAAGAGTAGGTTAGGATAAAGCAACAGTATATATAAAGACTTGAAAATGATAGCTAGCAGCCTTTATCATTGAAACTGCAAGATGACCAGGAGAATGGAGTAACAGGAGATGGCAGGGAGTGTGGCGAGACACTGCAAGAGAAGAAAATGGAAAAAATAAGAAAAAGATCGTGAGGGAGGTTTGGACTTGACTCTAAGGTCAAGGAAAAGTGGAGTTGTTAGATTACAGTAGTCTCTCACCCTTATCCTCGGTTTAGCTTTGAGAGATTTCAGTTACCTACTGTCAACAATACTTTAGGAGACTACGTTGATATAAATTTATAAAGTATATTATTATACTTGCTCTGTTTTAATGTTAGTTATGGCTGGTAATCTCTGTGTCCATAAATTAAATGCTATCATAGATTTGTGTATAGGAAAAAATAGTACATATAGGGTTTAGTTTTTGGTTTTCACCTGGGAGTCCTGGAATGCATCCCCAGCATTTAAAATGGAGCTACTAGAATGGTTTGCGATTCTTCACTCTTTTTATACTGCAGAGCGGTCACTCCTGCCCTTGCTGTGGCTTCAGGGTGGACAGAGTGGACTTCCCTTCCCTTTGACTTTGGGTTTAGCAATATGGCTCGCTCTGACCAATGGAATTTTAGCAGGGAAGGCCAGCAGAAGCTGTGAATGAGCCAGGTGCGGTGGCACACACCTGTAATCCCAGCACTTGAGACAGGAGGATCGTTATGAGTTCGAGACCAGTCTGGGCTACAAAGTGAGCTCAAGGCCAGCCCGAACTGCATAGTGAGACCCTGTCTCAAACAACAACAACAAAAAAAAAAAAAAAAAAAGAGGAGAAGCTTGAATGAGTCTGCATGGTTGGCCTGCCTTCTCATCACTCCCAGTATCTTCTACAAAAAGGATACACTTCAGTAAGCTGTTGCAACTTAGCTGGGGCCCTAGAGAGGAGTTTCATGAACTAGACCTACACCTATCTGGAAGCCTGAGGTTGTGTCATAGGTAGCTGAAACCAGCCTTGGTGAGCCAAACTGCTGTCAATCTGATGCTCTCAGAGCATAAAAATAAATACTTCTTAGCCTGGCATGGTGGCACATGCTTGTAATCCCAGCACTCGGTAGGCTGAGGCAAGAGGATCATTGCGCGTTTGAGACCAGCCTGGGCTACAAAGTGAGCTCAAGGCCAGCTGAACTGCATAAGGAGACCCTGTCTCAAAAAGACAAAAGAAAAATCAATAAATACTTCTTCGTGTAAGCTACTAAGACCATGGGGCGCGGGGAGGGTTATGTAGCAGAAACTGACTAAAATACAAAACTGTGGTCAAAATTTCAAGAGAGGCATGTCATGTTCATACCTTTTTCCACAGCACTTACTGACTCCACTATGAAGAACAGATGCATCTTTAATCCCAGCACTCGGGAGGCTAAGGTAGGCGGAGCGTTGTGAGTTTGAGGCCGGCTTGATCTACATCGCGAGCGCAAGGCCGGCCTGAGCTACACAGTGCGACCCTGCCTCAAAAAACCAGGACTGGGAGTTTGGCTCAGTGGTTTAAGTGCCTGTCTGGCAGGCTTGAGGCTGTGAGTTCAATCCCCAGTGCCGGAAAAAAAAAAAAAAAAACAGATGCAGCAGAGGAAGACCAGTGGAGGCAAAGATGCATTGAGAGACTGCTCTGTTACTCCAGAGAATTAATGGTGGCCTTGCCTAGGGCACCGGGGCAAGGGAAGAAAGGAAGTGCTGATTTCTGTTTAGTATTCCTTTAGGACAGCATTCATTTGTATGATTTTTTTTCTTTTTAATACAAAGTCTGTCTTCCTTAAGACCAAGATAAGCACAGTCTGTCTAAATCATTAGAGCTGAGCACCTCCTTTAGCAGTTTAGCCCAGCTTCATATTTTCATTCTACTGCCACTTACTGAATGCCTGCAATGTGTCAGAATAAGATCGGATATCCAGGCTATCCAAAGGCCTAAAGTCCAGAAAAGAACGATTATAAACAAATAATTTTAACAATATGTTATAAGGACTGAACTGTATACTATAATAAAAGAGAGAATACAACCTACAGGAATGTAAAGGAGAATATGATCCTTTATTAATTTTCCTGGAGATGTTTATATTCCTTCATGTGGACAGAGGTCTTCCTCTTTTATTTACTGATATATTCCAGGTGCCTAAAAGAAAATGCCTAGCACCCTGTAGATGCTTGATAAATATTTGGACTTCGTGCCTAGTTTCCTGAACTTTAGCTGTCTCACTCTTCTGCCTCTATCCAGTCTGCAAAGTCTCAAACAGGATTCCCATGAACTGAAATGACAGTGAATAGCTTTGCACACCAAAGAGAGTGTAGAATGAAAACTAAGACACTGCATTTGGGCCAAGTCTGTAATCCCAGCACTTGGGAGGCTGATGCAGAAGGATTGCCTCAAGTTCAAGGGTAGCCTGGGCTACATAGTGAGTTTAGGGCCAGCCTAAACTGCATCACAAAAACCTGTCTCAAAAAGAGAAAAAAACAGCCGGGCGTGGTGGCGCACGCCTTTAATCCCAGCACTCGGGAGGCTGAGGTAGGAGGAGCGTTGTGAGTTCAAGGCCGGCTTGGGCTACAACACGAGCGCAAGAGTGGCCTGAGCTACATAATGCGACCCTGCCTCAAAAAACTAGGGCCAGGAGGTTGGCTCAGTGGCTTAAGCGCCTGCCCTGGCAGGTG
>RJWM01033209.1:0-20807 GCA_004363535.1 Dasyprocta punctata
AAAAGCAAATATAAGTTGAAAAAATACTAATAATGTTTTATTAATCTCACAATTACTGTGGTACTCAGTAAAATCCTGAACAAAACCCAGCTGAATAAGATAATGTATTTCCATGCCCATTTTTATCGCTTATTAGGTGACATGAATTCAAATAAAAAATTTGATTTATTCAGTAAGCAGGACCACAGGTGGGCACTTGTTAGTCAGGAGGCAGTTATGAGCTCTGATCTACCCAGTAGACACTAGATTTCATGTTTCAAACCATCATGCCTCAACCATAAATGCTGTCCGAGAAGAGGCTACTGGGTGGGCAAAGATTGTCACATCAGTTCAGTTTTGGAAACCAACTTTGCCAATCAGAAACCATCACAGTACCTCTTTTGAAAGCAAGAAACTACTTATCCTCCATATACTCAGATGTCATCCTGGTTAGAAATGAGGGAAGTCATCAGAAACCTCAACTTGTAAAACTAAGAAATTTTACTAATCTTTCTTTTTTTTTTTTAATCTCCTATTCCTTCTGCATATTTTTATAAAGGAAACACAGGTTGTGTTTTTGTTACTGGGGAATGAGAAAGTATTCTATCACTGAACTACTTTTTATTTAAGAGTTGGGAATCTCACTATGATGTACAGGTGGACCTTGAATTCCTGGGCTCACACACTCTCCTGCCTCTTGAGTATGTGGGACAGGTATATGCAAGCATGTTGGGTTTACAAAAAAATTTTATATTAACATTTTGAACATAATAGATCTGAAAACTGAACCCCCATTCTTTTTAGCCATCTTGTGAATACCTGAGAAAGTCTCAGTTCAAACCAAAATGAAAGGCTGATGTTTTCACTGAATATACACAGTACAGCTTGTGTAAATTTGCTTAAAAATATATAAACATTAGAGGGCCCATTGATGATAGCTCACTTTGAACACTGTCTCTTCCATCTTCTGAAATCATCCATCTCTTTGTGTATAACTATATACCCTTGCTGGTCGTTGTATGTTTCTTTCCAATTTTCTACACTCTCTTCTATACTAAATTGAAATTTTGGTCAGTTTAAAGCTCAGCGTAGCACCCAATCTTCCTGTTTCTGTGCTCCTTTCTCCTTCTTCTCTCTTCTCTTGTTTTCCCGTAAAGTCATTTAATTTTATGTTTATCACAGAAATTACAGTGGCAGAAGAAAATCCAGCAGAGAATTTTTATTTTGCAAAGAAATGACTGATGTCTGAGAAGTTAGTAGGGGAATGAGATGGGTGACAGAAGAGGAAAAATAGTTTCTGTAGTGCAAGAAACAAAAATGCCAGGCCCTGTAATATTGAAGAGAAGGACAAGGAAAGTAGGTTAGAAGATCTTGCTTAGGCTTCCATGTGCTCCAAGATGGAGGGTTAATAAACCTAGTTAAAGAGACAGATTTCTTCTTTAGTCAAAGTCAAACCATCATCACTAATAAAAGTCTGCTCAATATGTTTCTCATAAATTATGAGCTCCAAATTTTTCTGCAATTTGCAGCACTAATATCCAGGCAAAGAATGTTCATTAGTAGCCAGCTGCAATTATATCGCATATGAGCATGTGTGCTGTAGGGAGATCTGGTTCTTTTATCTCCGCAAGTATTTTTTACCAAATAAGTATTGTTTACCCAAATGCTTTGTTCTGACAGTCATAAACAGTGTCTGGGTAACTCTTTGCTTTATGGTCCCCATATATGGAGCTGCTCTCAGCTTCCTTTTGTTCCTGATACACATCTCTTTGAGTGAGCAGTTATACACACGTCACTCCCTTGTTTGTCCTGTTAAAAACAAAATTGCATAGGACCTAATAAGCAAACAGATACTAATTCTATCCAGAAACTATTGTCAGCAGTAAAGGGAGAAAATGCAGGGAAAGTCTGAATCCCCAGGTGTCCAAAGACAAGACAAGTTGGGGCTGGGTGTTGCATTTTTTTTCTGATTATTGTTTAAATTTTGAAGAGTTAGACTTGGAAGGGGAGGATCTTAGGTCATCAGTGCTTGCTAAGTGGCCTTTTCCAAAGGAAACGTATACCTTCTCTTATTTTCATAATAGTACTTAGATTTCTAACACTGGAGAAAAGCAAGGTTCTTATTAGGATCCTACCCTTCTACTGCAACTGGAAGATAGGGATATTATGTATCTTGCTGTTTGCATTTCAAAGAAGTAGTACTGGGGTTAATCAGAAAGTCATCCCTGGGCTGTAAAACCTGACAAAAAACTTGAACAAATTTAGATAAATTTCAAAGGTCCAGAAAAATTTTTTATAGTCACTAAACTTTCTAAAGGAAATGCTCTAAGAATAAGGAATATTAAGGACCTAGAGTTAGGATAGAATATGTCTTCAGTTTAGCTTACCTGGGGATGATATGAAGTCCATTTTGGTGAGGCCACAGTGATAATCACTGTGGTGGGAAAAATTTTTTAGATGCTTCTGTGGCCCTAAGGCCTAAACAGCAGCCACCAGAGCTCCCTGGATTGCTGTCTTCCTCAACATTGCACTGACTATGCTGCTACTGCCACCCATGTCCTATCAATCTTGACTCCATTCAGTTGTTAGATAATTAGTTATTTAATATCTGCTTTGTTGAAAGAGGTATAGAAAGCAATAGGAGTTACAACTGGCTCTCAACTAATAGAGCATTAGAATTTCCTGCCCTGTACTTTTACTATTGTGTCCACCATGAATGAAACTTTCCTACAGATAATGAAATACTTAGCTCTTCTTTTCCTTTCCCAATAGTACAAAACAAAAACAGAAAACCAAAACACAGATAAAATAAGAAAATGCGGCAGAACAATATTATTAACCTCTCTTCATTGAGGAAACTTCATACTCTTACCTTGGTGCTGTGATACCTATGAAGATAAAGTAATAGAAGAGATCTCTGGAAATGCATAATTTTCAGGAACTTTATGGCATAATAACTGTAATTAAAATAGTGAACTAAATTTCAGTGTTGGAATTTCTTGTTTTTGCAGGAGATAGATAATTCAAGGAGGTCATCTTTCTTGCATTTTTTATACTATTTTTTGGCTGACAAGCTTTTCTTAATTTTCTTAATACCATTAACATTTTAAAGGTAAAATGATATAAAGCAACACATCACCACAGGAGACAGAAACTACAGTAAGGAAAAATTCTATGGGAAAGGAGATGCCAAAAGATAAAGTGCCCAAATAGATGAAGGAGAAGAAAAGAGATGCCAAAAAGCAGTTTTCTTATATCTCTCTACTGAAGATTTGATGAAGTGAAACATAGTAGATTAGATAAGTAATTGCTTTATCCCATTTTCTGGACTGCATGCAAGAGTCTTCAGTGATGGACTATAGATTCTTAAGTCTGAACACTAAGGGCACAATAGTAGCCAAGAATGAAGAGATAATTAGTAAAGAAAAGACAAAGGAAGGGAAAATGAGTTACCATTCGTAAGGCACTTTTTTTTTCCCAAATGATAATCATGGGATTTTTCAAGTCATTATCTTTTTTATTTACCCTTGTGGATAGTTTAATTGAACTCAGTATTTGAAATTTGGAATTCAATTTGAATTATTTATTATAATTCTATTAACTAATAATATTAATATGCCCACATTTTAGCCACAGAATTGCAAACCCAGGGATAAATTGATACATACTCAAATGAAGGCAAAGATCAAGATGAGCAAATTCTGGCTCAGACCTCCATGATCTTATGTTAGGTTGTCATTTCACAAGATGTTAGTTTCCTGCATTGGAGTGGTATATGGTGAGAAAACGTAGACATCTTAACTTTATTGAGCACCGTAATTCTAAAGGTCCTCCTTTATACATTTTTTCAGCTTTAGCATTTGCTTCCTGGGTAACTTCCAAAAGGAATGTAATCTTATTGATCTCAACCTCTGGCATTCAGTATTAGCTTCCCAACTTTACTTGAATCATCTGAGATTAATGGATATCATGCTTTGAGGAGTTGTTGAACAGAGGTACTGCAAAAGTCTAATTAATGCTACTCAGTCCAATTTAGTAGAGCTATGCTAAGTGTACAGAAAAATATGATAGACATAAATCGTAAAAAAGGATAAAAAAAACACATGAAGAAAGACAAAACGCACACTGAAATGTGTTAGTAAAGAGTGTTTGCTGCCGGGCGTGGTGGCGCACACCTTTAATCCCAGCACTCCGGTGGCTGAGGTGGGAGGAACGTTGTGGGTTCGAGACCGGCTTGGGCTACAACGTGAGCAAGGCCAGCCTGAACTACATAGTGCAACCCTGTCCCCACCGCCCCCCCCAAAAAAAAACAGCCAGGTGTTTGGCTCAGTGGCGCGGGGCAGGCGCGAGGTTGTGAGTCTGAGCCCTGATACAACAACAAAACAAAACAATTTAAAAAGAATGCTTGCTGCGTATTTGCCATACAGAGAATACAAAACAAGGAAATATAGAAGGCATGCTATAGATTCTAAAATTACTAAGAGTCAGGAAAGCCTTTCTACAGAAACTGTAATATTGTTCTCAGGAAAGATGTTGTTATATCCATAAAGACAACCAGTGTAAGTTAAATATATTCTATATACCTGCATTCCCCGATTAAAAACTATCATCTATGGTTATTCAGAACAAATTTCCCAACACAATCTCCGTCATTCTGTTAGTGAATTAGGGGGCCACTGCGGAAAGGAAAAGGGTAAGTGAAGCTGCTAAGTCACCTGCTTATACTTTGGCGGGTTTACATGGACAACTTTCAGTTATAGTTCAGTAATTAAGATAGGAGCAGTTTATTTACCAGAGAAGATGGTCAGAAAATTTTCACACAGATGTATGTTGAGCTAAGTCACAAAATGAAGATATCTTCAACAGTGTTACAGGGGTAAAAAGAGGAGCATGAGTAAGGCAAGGAGGGTCTAGATAATAGGCAAGGCTAGATTAAAATTGTGAATATGATATTCTTAGCCAACAGGGTTTCAGTGAAAAATAAGAATGGAGAGCTAAAACAAAGCCTGGTACTCGTAAGGCCTTAGCTATCATATGTATGTGTCTGCTGTATTGTAAAAGTAGAGTCATTACAGGATTTATTTTGGAAATTAACAAGAGCATATTTTCACATTATGATATTAACTTTTAGAGCAGAAAGGGAATGCTTTGAAAAGATAAAAGATTGAAGACCAAAGTATCAATTAGGAGATCAGAACAATCAAAGTTAGAAAAGACAAAGGAAAGAGAGGACTCGGTTTATCTTGGCTTGATCAGCAAAGTGGAACTACTAGGAAAGGTGGGGAGGTGATGACTTACAAGGTCACACTTAAACCTCTTTTTAAAATCAAAGATGCAGGTGTTGTGAGGAGAAACAGGGCCTTTTTCTGATGAATTTAAGCCAGCCCTTGCCCAGCAGTTAGGGGAGCTGAAGACAGAGAAAGTCGAGATAATCATCCTCAAGTCAATGAGGCAAGACAGCAGGTAAATGAGAGTGCACACGTGTCATGATTCTTCCTGCTGTCCCTGCACCAAACTTTTAAGCAGTAAATAAATAGCTGTGTTTCACTTTTGCCTGCTAACCACTGTAATGCTTCTTGTGTTCCACATAGGATAGGGTACACAAAGCATGGAATTCTGGGAAATTTAACCTATCCTAACCAGCCTAAACCAGTACAAAGATAGCAGTGAGGACTGATATGACATAGTTTTATGGAGTCAGAATTTGGTGTCTGATTAGCTATATCTTATGGGAAGTTGCAACATTAGAATATAAGGACTCATTAGATGCTGAAGCTGCAATCTATTTTAGTAAGTTGCAGGCATAGATTTTAAAACTACATATTAAGAAACAAATGGAAATTATCATCAAGTACTTGGATGAGAAGCAAAAGGCAGAAATAAGTACATATACTCAGAAGAGCCATAATCATAGTAAAATGCAGGAATGATGATAATAATACAGGAGAATCTTAGATTTTAGCATATTTATAGATTTTATGGATGAAACCAGTGGGAGAAGTTAAGTCAAAATGTAGACAAGAAAGGACAATTTTTAAAAATAAATGATTCATAAATGGCATGAGAATATCATATAAAAGCCAAAATATATAGTGAGAGAGTTAACAGCTAAACTAAGGGACTCCTCTACTGTGAAACTGAGAGGACATCATGTCACTAAAATGTGCAGTTTTACAAAATACTCATGATATCACAAATAGTAAATATCTTACTAGCATTTTTTTTTCATATTGCAAATTCATAAAATCATTGAGCATATTTGTGTCTAGGGAACTTGTATTGTAAAGAACTGAAGTTTGTACATCATTTACTATATGAAAATACTTGAAATCTTAAAATATAAGTATCACTTTTTAAATGTGTGTGCTCACTAAAGACTGAATAAAATTTTATTAAACTCTAAATATCACCGGGTTAATGTAATTTGAAACTCTAAAGTTAGTTCATGTAAATTTTTATTGTATAATGTTATACAAATGTAGAGTTGGAATATAAATCTGGAGTTCTTAGGTTTATCATGTTATCTGCCTAGTATAAACTGCATTCATTCTATGAAAATGTGATAACTAAATGTCTAGGTTCTTTTAATTGAAACTTTTCTAAAATTAAAAAAAACTTCATAACTTTTAAAGATATACCTAAGAATAAAAATTACCTTTGATATGTAGACATACTTCTTGTTAAGGAAACAAGTCAGCTATTCCTTTAAATATTAAAGTAACATCTCCTGCTCAAGAGTAAATGAAATGACACAAGATGAATAATGTATTCATTGTAAGACCAAAGTACTTCCTATTTTTATTTCATCAATAATCCATAAAATCTATTGATAACCATGTTGTGAATTGAAAGACAATAACTCCGATGACAAAAGAAAGGAATTTAAAATTCTCAGGCATAACATAGTATCCAAAATATCACTAGTGACAGGAAAATTGTGAATCCTTCCATGCTTATATTGGTAAAATAACATCAAATAAGATTCATTCTGCTTTGACTTTAATTCCAACACGACTGTGATTTAAAAAATTAAAAATACAAAACAAAAATGAAATTACTGAAAAAGTTTTTCCTCTTAATATATAATTGAGTGAAGCTAAAGCACATGTGTAATTTACCAAAAGGGAAAATGCTCATCAATCAGACATTAAGTGAAAATTGTTTACAGAAATGGTTATGAATTCAGTTATGAAATAAAATGAATTATATTTAGTCCCATAAAACAATGAGGTTTTTTTTTATCATTTTTTCATGAGTTCATAAACTGAAAGTATTTCTTTTATAGTTGTTTCTATTTTTTCCATTCAAAATTGTTAGTTTCTGATCAGAACACTACTCTTATTTTTGTTTTGATTGTGCTTTTCTTTCTTTTTATGATATAAGGTTCTGAGCCATCTTTTACACAGTGATATAGTGGTTATGTTCTCAAATTTAAACTATTCCTAACTAGCCGGGCATGGTGGGGCATGCCTTTAATCCCAGCACTTGGGAGGCTGAGGTAGGTGGAGCATTGTGAGTTTGAGGCCGGCTTGGGCTACAACGCGAGCTCAAGGCCTGCCTGAGCTACATAGTGCAACCCTGCCTCAAAAAACTAGGGCTGGGTGTTTAGCTCAGTGGCTTAAGTGCCTGTCTGGCAGGCATGAGGCTGTGAGTTGGATCCCCAGTGCCGCAAAAAAATAAATAAAATAAAATAAAATAAAATAAAAACTATTCCTAAATATTCAAGAATATCCGTCTCCACAAATCAATACTCCACTGCTAGTAAACTTGCCTTGTATTTATGATTCAGGGTTTTAAAAGAAAAGAACCATTGAATTTATCAGAAATAGATGTGTAAAAATTTTGTGTGCAAAAGAAAGTAGCTGATAAATTGATAATGCAAATACTGTATATTTGGTACCCTTGGGAAGTTAAGAACTGGAATGGTAAACCATTTGCTTTCAAATAGATTGCATATTTATGGGCCTAAGGAAAAAATACTTTTTGCTGTGTCCCAAATCTTCAGTTCATAAACTGAGTATTAGGATATCTCATCAAAGAAATCACATTTCTATTTGAAATTAGCTAGCTACTTTGCCAGTTTTTTGATGAGTACAAAGGCATTGTCAAGAAGTCAACAATATTGGTAAATATAAGAATAAAACTGAACAAAAATCATGGATATACACCACTGAAACATCACAGTAACTTATGGTTTGTGTCATTGGTTTTTTTTGATAAACAAGGAAATGTAAGATTTTATTCATCTGAATACACAATGATCATTATTTCAGGACCCTGTTATGATAAGATCATATACATATTCAATTTTCATCAACTATTCATTGTGAACGCTTTCTAAAAGAAAACTAGGACTTAGAAAAATTGGGTCAAAATTCAGACTGAACAGTGCAATTGCTCATTTTATACTAAATATCAAAGTTTAAAGAATATTATCTTAAAATAAGAAAATTACCTTTATGTTGATGAATCTATAATCAGGTGAATAGTTAAAAGTAGAAGAGTAACTACAAATACTCTTTGGAATATATGAGGCTATGGTATCTCACTGAAGAAGGTACTATGGGAAAAAATATTTCCAAGAAAATCATGTGGCGTTGTGGGTACATGCCACGCATGAGGAATTACATCCTAAAAGCATAAAAAGCAGGATGGCCAGGACTCCACCTCTGACTTCCTCTCCTCCTAGGATCTGGCTGTAAGGGAGTCTTTGGCAACAAGTATCAGATCAGGGAAAGGACAGTGTCTGTTGTGCTTTAAGAGAAATGGAGTAAAGTATATTCATAGTTACTTCTTTTTAATTTTTATTTTTATTAATACAAGTTTGCAGTACATAATTACATTCCTCACAGTGTTGGTACAGGTGCTTAACACCTATTAGTTCTTTTTTTTTTTTTTCCCTTTCCTTCTTCCATCTCTTGGTCATTTTCCCTTTTACAAAAGATCTATTCCCTTTTTTCCTATCTGTTTGATTTTCCCTATGTTCTTCATGTTTCTGCATGTTTAGGATCACATGACCAAATAACCATTGAAAAAATCTGGAATTTTCTTTAAACTGTATAAACATAATAATAATAATTTAGGGGGAACTGACATATTAAAAATAAGAAGTATTCTTGTCGCTTAACAGCATGTATCCCTACATATATTCAGAGGCTTTTAACTTTTTTCAGTAGGGTTCTGTACTTTTCATATCATTCCTTAAATTTGTTTCTATGTTTTTGGGATTTTTTGTGAAACATGACATGGTGATTTACATTTAATTTTTTTGTTAGCATATAAAAGTAAAATATATTTTTGTACAGTGGTATTTTAGTGAATTTGCTAAATTGAAATTCACATATCAATTTGAGAAGTTGCCTTCAGATTCATTTGAATGTTTGCACAAAAATAAAATTCACAATTTCTTATTCCTTTATTTATTTTCTTAGCTTTATTGCATTGTTCATTTTGGTAAAATGTTGAAGAGAAAAAGATGGTGTTAAAGCTGTACTTTACTGTTTCTGACAAAACATGGTCACATTTCTTTTCTCATAATGTCCTTAAAATGCAATTTTGACTGCTTAATAAAAGTTAGTGAACTCTCCTCTTTCTGTTCTCCAAATACTTTGTGTAAAACTAGAATTATGTTCGTCTTTAAATACTTGAAGTGTTGTTCAGGTTAGCAAAATCTGTTTAGAGGATAATTAAATACTTACATAACTATATGAAACGTTATGCATTCACATGTATCACATCTATATCAGTATACATGAGTGGAAAAATCCAGTTATTGAAACAATATTGTATGAAACATTGGATAAATGATCTGAAGACATACCTTAGTTTTCTGTAAGAGGTAAGTTGAACAGGTTGGAAGAATTTTCAGGCACCAATATTTTGCAATCACTCTTCATAACTGGCCAATTGTGATTAAAATTGTAAAAAATATGAAATGTTCCATCTCCATATGCAAATAAGGGCAAAAGGAAGAAATACCTAAACAAAATGGCTGAACACAAATCCTTTTCCTTTGCAGCAAGAGCTCTACAGGCTTGTTATTGGTGTAAGCATTAAGAAACTGTTTCCTGAGCAAGCGAGGTGGTTTGGTGTTCCAAAACAGAGGTGTCTGCTATTTTGAGAGCAGAAGGTGTTAATGCCTGCAAATTGATGCTATTCTCCAGTCTCCACTTATAAAAGGAAAGCAGATGTTCATCTGCAACTAACTCAAACACATTGAGAAAGGCTAGAGACACTTTCCATTTCAATTACCATAATTTATTGTCTAGAATACACGCCCAAAATCTTTACATGGCAAAAGATCAGCACATCCCACATAAAGTATACCAAGCACCACATTCTTCTGTATGCATATCTTATTTTCAGAAATAAAATTGTATTGAACATGAGATCAAACTGTTCTAAATTGCTTTTGTTGTTATATTTTCAAATTTTACAATAGTTTATGACCTAGTAGTTTTCTTTATAGCTTCCTTAGAAGTATTTGCATTCTTGCTTTTTCATGCTTTTACTCTTTTTAGTTTTCGATTGCTATCATTGAGCCAAATTTGCTATGCTATTTCTCAAAAGATTACAGTTATTTCCTGTGACCTTATGATATCCTTTTTAGGAAATGATCGCTAAATGGCTGAGGTACCTACCAGTGTAGATTAAAAATGATTTAACATCTTCTTACAAAAGAGTAGCTTAGTACAAAGGACAAAATACTGTGATTGTTGTGTAATCCAATGTAAAAGATTATTTTGTTAGAATAGAAAAATAAGTATTGATTTCTTTATGAGTACATTATAAAAATATTAAAACAGAGTTATTCATAGAGGATTATGTGAGAAAATGAAATTTAAAATAAATATAACCCTGTATTATGTAAAAATATATGAACACTATGTACAAATATATGTATATTTTATACACATATCATCAAAAACAAAGCACCAAAAATTACTAACTGTTTAGTCATTTTTCTATTGGTGAATGTTATGAAAGGTTTCTATTTTCTTCTTTTATGGCAAGTCTACTTTATGAACTTTCTTTTAATTTTTATTGAAATAAATGATAAGCATTTAATCTAATATAGAATAAAAGATTGGAGATAAATTTTTAAAAACATAAAACGTGGGGCAAAACTCTTATGTTATTTCCTTGATATTTCAAGTTGTAAAATTATTTATGCTTTAAATTGGAAAATATTTCTATTTATTTTCGTAAGCATATGTTCATTGGAAGAAAAAAAATTGAAGAATCTTGCCACAATAACAAAGAAATCATTTAGATTTGGTTTTAGGTTTTTTACACAATTTTTATTTTACTTTTTTGTTAATTACTGTAAAATCTTAGTGATTTTAAGGAGGAATGCTTTTATAATAAATACAGTTGAACAAAAAGTAAATTGAAATGGAGATCTTCTGTCTTTGAATGTGAGTTATATACAGTATGTTACTTTGTAATGTAGTCATTCAGTGAAGTTCTATGAATAAATAGGCATTGTGTGTGTGTGTGTGTGTGTGTGTGTGTGGATGTGCATGTGTGTGTTTTGGATAAATGGATATATAGAAATAAATTTTCTTTGTCTATTAACAATATATGCAAGGTTCTCCACTGTTTTTCATTTACTGAAAAATTATGTTTGAATTTTTCCCTTGTCTTAAAGAGATGTATTTCCTTATTTTTATACGGTTACATATTGGTCTACTGTTTGACTCCAGAATAATTTACTTAGTAGGTTTCACACTGGGACAGTTTATTGTTATTTGTGTCCAGCGTATTCCACTATAAAATTTGAGCAAATAAATATTACGTGTGCATATGTATATATGGTTATATTTGTTACATATAAATTTTGAAACAGAAATTTCAGATTCAAAGCTTATATATTTCAAAAGAATTAACTGATATCTTGTACTAAATTCTTTTTCATACACTGTAAGCAATATATGTCATATATTAGTGTGGCAATTCCCATATGTTTGCTAATAGAGTGTATCTTTTTAATTATTAAAGATTTTAAATGAATTAATTTCACAATTTACACTTCTTTAGACTTAACAGATTTATTTCTCTCTCTCTCTCTCTTTTTTTTTTTTTTTTTTTTTTTGGCCTTTTAGCAGTCATTAGACAGCTCTTATGCATGTGTATGGTGCCAGTTTATGTCCTCTGCTCCTTTTTCATACAAGCTTCCTTGATTTATTGTTTTTTTGTGAGCTGTAAGAAATCTTTATGTACCAAAGAAATTAGTCCTTTGTGAGCCATATTCTGCACAAATATTTACTCCTAGTTTTATTATTCATTAGTCTCTGACTTGGTTTATTGAATTATGCCAAGATTTCCTTCAGCAGAAGAATTATTGAGGCATCTGCTACCAGAAATGCTGTCAGTTCAGTCTTCAGGTCTCAGCCCCATCAGGAATTGCCTCAGCTTCAGTTTACTGGTTTTCTACAAGACAGACCTTTCTAGAGGGGCCAATATCCAAAGACTGCTTCCAGGTGAGACATAAAAAGCCCAGTATGGGACATCTGTTATGATCACTTTAGCTACAGGACTTTCTCATTGGCTCAGCACACAGAATATTTACAGATATAACTGACACCCCCATTTTCTCATTGGCTCAGCACACAGAACATTTACAGATATAACTGACACCCCCATTTATGTTTTACCTTATTCATATATATATATATATATATATATATATACATATGTATGATCATTATATGAAATATATATTCCATCCAAAGATAAATTCATTCCTGAAGGAAATGATGTTCTTTCCTTTGCACTTGCTCTCTCTCGCTGTAACTTACTTTCTCACTTATGCAATGTAGAATACTACTGTAAAAATTTAAACTTTTCTTATACCAGTATCAGCATGCTATCACTTAATATTTTACTATATGTTTAAAATTTAACTAGCAACAGAAATGATTCCAACTTCCTTATTTTTAGTATTACATCATATAACATATGTCTACTTCCCTGGTAAACATTTATATTATTTTTGAATTTTCAGAATTAGAAATACTTTTCTCCATGTATTCACATATATACATATATATGTATATGAATTCATATACATACATACAGTATGACTTTTGGGTGACTATAGTGAGTAATAAGAATGGAATTATTCATCATAACTAGAGAATTGTAAGTTTTTCAAAAATGAGATTTCATAAATATCCTAGTTTGAAAATATACTCTCCAACAAATTCCTTGCCTCTACATTAAATAAGCAGTTGGATGGAAAAAATCGTCTTTTATTCAGTTAGATGCCAACTGAACAACAGGTAGACAAAGAGTATGTGACATTCAAACCTATTAATATCACTATCTTTTATCTTATCCTCAGGTAAGATATCTACAAGCCAGTTTTAGAGAGTTTTGCTTTATACTCAGTCTTCTGATATTCACTACTTATCACTGAGCCTTTTTTTCTCTATTAAACTCTGTAAGAATTAATTTTATTTAGCCGGGCGTTGTGGCGCACGCCTTTAATCCCAGCACTTGGGAGGCTGAGGTAGCAGGAGCGTTGTGAGTTTGAGGCCCGCCTGGGCTACAAGGCGAGCACAAGGTCGGCCTGAGCTACACAGTGTGACCCTGCCTCAAAAAACCAGGGCCAGGAGTTTGGCTCAGTGACTTAAGCGCCTGTCTGACAGGCGTGAGGTTGTGAGTTCAATGCTCGGTGCTGAAAAAAAAAAAAAAAAAAAAAAAAAGAATTAATGTTATTTGTCAACTTGCTTGTGTTGAAGAATGCTAGATAGTTGACAAAATATTATTTATGGTGTGTGTGTAAGGGTGTCTCTGGAAGAAATTAGTGTTTGAATCAATAAATTTAGTAGAGAAGATTCATGCTCACCAATATTGACAGACATCATCAAATCTGTTAGACCCCTAGATAGAACAAAAAGTCAGGGGAAGGGTAAATTTTCTGGCTCCCTTGAGCAGGGATATAAATCTAATTCTGTTCTTGGGAATTTAGATACAGTATCAGAGGTCTTGGCTCTCAGGCATTGAAATTTATACTAACCCCCCCCACTGGATTTTCTGGTTCTCCAGTTATCAGATGGCAAAGTTTTTGGGACTGCAGAGCCTCCATAATTACATGAAACATGAGACAATTCTCATAATATATCCCCAGACAAATACCTCAGTCTATCTATCTATAATCTATCATTTATCTATCTGTTTTTCTGGAGGAAAAATTGCTAATACAATTTCATAGCACTCTTACCATAAGTTTGAGGTTCTGACCTATTTTTTATCAGCATCTTCAATTTTTATGTCAAAAATTTTCAGGCTATTTGGGGTTTATTAATGTTTTAGAAGTCACGACATTTCTGTACTTGAAATCAATCAAATGAGAAAGCAAACATTTCCAAAGAGCACTCTTTCCAAATTTCACTTGTGAGAAGATGTGAAAATTGAGTTTGGATTTTTTTGCCTTTCCATAGACATCAAGCTTTTCTTGGTCTTCATTTTTTTCTTTTTTTTCATTTTGGGATTGTCTTATCTGAAAGTGACAGATACTTGGATGACAGTACTTAGTATCTCTGCAGACTCTGCTATACCACTGTTGATTCTCTTCCATGAGCAGCACTTACCAAATTAAGTATCTAGCATAGGTTTTCTTCCTACCACAGCAGTTAATAACCATTAAAAATCGAGCAGGTCTATCTCATGGCTATTTTGAAACAACTTTAGATTTCTCCTTAATGGAGGTTCAGATCCTTTCTATAGGGAAGCACACACTTTTCTGCATGAAGTGGATGTCGATAAGTTTCCTCTGAAAAGAATACAAAATGGGAGAGTATGAAGAAGATGAGCTTAAATACTGGCTTCTCTGCCTAGAACCTGTGTATTTCAAGTTGTGTTATCCAAAGTTTTCAATTCTCCCATTTTTAAAATTTTTTTTTATTTTTTTGGCACCAGGGATCAAACTCACAACCTCACACCTACTAGGTGAGTGCTTAGGCCACTAGCTAAATCCCCAGCTCTCCCATTTTTTAAATCTACAAAATGATGATGTGTTAACTGGCCAGGCTATTTGAGATAACTGACTAGGACAATTTAAGTAAAAGCTGCTGGAAAAGTATCTTGAATTAAGCTTCAGCTTTCATTCCTTTTCTCTTGCATTCTTATAGTCTTTCTCACGTTTGCTGTAGTTAAATTGCAAGTTCTTATTTAATTTGAAAAACTTTAAGCTAATCACAGTAAGAAGGACTGTTACTGAAAAGACCAAAGATATCTGCTGGTGAGAATGTGGAGAAAAGGGAACAAACACATACTGTTGATAGGAATTTAAATTAATACAGTCTTTGTGGAAAACAGTATATACATCCCTGAAAATACTTTACAAATATAACTTCTGTATGAACTAGCAATCCCACTAGTGGGCATTGTTGTAGCCAGGATTTGCAAGGGAAAGAATTTAATATGGTACATATAATTTATAGGATTATTTTATAATATTCACCCAAAGAGTCAACAGCAAAAGAGTGCATGAGATCTGTCCACACACTAAAGACCCAAAGAATCTAGCTGAGGGCCTGCATCCCAAGACAATGTCCTGCACAGGTCCAGCTGAAGACCTAAATCCCATGGGATTGCCCACCATGAGTCCATCTGGAGGGCTAGAGCGCACGATAATGTCCCATGCAATTCTGCATCAAGGAGCTGCACTGGGAAGGCCCAAACATCAGTGGTGGAAACTAAAAAGTCTATGCCAGCGGGATGAAGGCTCTGTGCCAGTAGACTGAGGGATCTGCACTGGATCCAGGAAGGGATGTTCAAAGTAAGGACCAGAACTCTCCCAAAAAGAACCACAGACATACTCAGCAACAGCAAGGTCCTGAACTCCTCCAAAGGTAAGAACAGTCAAGTTCATATCAGGAAAACTAGTGAAAAAGGTTTCTTCAGGAGAATCAACAACACACCATCTTCTCCTCTCTTTCTTATGTTGTTAGAACAGTCCTCAGGTGGGCCCTCCATTCACAGCACCACACTCATTCAGTTCAGCTGGGTGTTACAAACTAACCACCAGTTGTCAATCCACCACAGGTATACATTCAAAGGAAATGAAATCAATGTGTCAGAAGACACCTATATTCACATGTACATTGCAGCACAATTCATAACTGCTAATAAATGAGTGCAACCAGAGTGCCCATCATTTGATGTATAAAGAAAATATGATACATGTACATGACTGAATACTATTCACCCACTAAGATAGAAGGAAAACTTTTCATTTGAAACCACGTGGTTGGAAGTTGAGATCATTATATTAAGTGAAATAAGACAGACACAGAAAGACAAGTATTGCATAATTTTACCCATATATGAAATATTAATCTCACGGTAGAGAATACAATAGTGGTTATCAGAGTCTTGGACGGGTTAAGAAGGGGATGTAATGGGGAGAGATTGATTAATAGGTAACAAATACAGTCAGGAGCAAAAAATTCAAAATATGCAGTGGGACAAATGTAAACAATAATGTAAACATAGAAGAAAATACCTTGAAAGTTTTCATCATAAAGAAGTGCTAAATGTTTGCGGACATAGATATGCTTAGCCTGGTTTAAGAATCACACAGTATATACATGTACATTGAGATATCACATTACTCCTTTAATATATAGCCAGAAATAGAGCTTAGTGGCACAGCACCTGCCTGGCAAGCAGAAGGTTTTGAGTTCAATTCCCAGCACACACACACAAACACACACACACACAGACACACACACACAAAATAGATAAATGTGAAGTTGTAAAATATAAAAGAATATTTCCAGGACCCAAACAATTTGTTGCACATCAAAATAACCATATTTAAATTACTTGATTCCATTTTATGAAATAAGATATTCATTTTTCCTTACTTATATGCATTATACTCTTGATACCTCTGCTTAGAGTCTTGGCTTTGTCTTATATTCTGTATACTTGTACATGTTGTATATGATATTTCTAATATGTTGTACTTATGATATTTTTACATTCTTAAACTTCAACATAAGATACTATTTATCTTAACTTCAGCAAGATTCCCAGTTTGCAACATTTCCGGTATTTACCAAGTAACCATATTATGATTTCACTGTCTTACCTTACAAAATACTTTATCTTTTTTTTTTTAAAGACATATTAGAGCCATTTCAAGGTGAGACAATGAATTTAAAAATACATGATAGTTCCATTTTTTATAAAGCTTCTGTTAGTAATTCTGTTTTATTTTCAGACTGCTTCCTGCACACATAGGAAACAAAACAAAATATTTAGACAGTAAATATCGATTTTGTTGAAAGTAAATGCTACTCAGGATGAAGTACAAAAATAAGTACATATTTATGACAGGGAAAAGTGAAAATGTTTCAAATAAATCCACACTTTGTCATCTAAATGAACTTTGAAAATGAGGATAGCTAAGATTACATCACATTTATAGGTAAATGCTTCACAAGAAAGAATTTTTACATAATACTGACTATGCTATGGACCATATTATCACTGCAGAGCATATGTTCTTTGGAAGAAATAGAACATAAACCCACTATATAGATGAAAATGGCAATATTTAGAATCACTTGAGAGACATGCTCAACTTCTAAACTTTAACAGATCTATAATGAACCTGAAAATTGAGAATTAACACCTGTTCTGAATCATTATACCTAGCAAAATACCAAGTAGAGACTTATTTGTGTATGGGAAAGTTGTTATTCTTTTAGGTCAGCCGCTAATATGCATCATTTACATAAATGTTTCTATTAGCAGACTCATCTATTTGCGGGGGAATGCTGGTAGAGTACAAATTCTTTGCCAACTTTTTCAAATAGGATAACCTGGGAGAGAGATTCAGAGTCACTAATCAAAAATTTTCCAGAGTTGTAACTAGGATAATGTTATCTCAGAATAAAGCAATGTCGGAAGGATAAAATGATGGCTATTCTTCACTCATGCTTAGGAGAAATGTATTGGGTGTTGGCCATGAAAAGAGCAAGAGTGTTGAAAGAGTTGTCTCAGTACTTTTTAGCAGGGATAATAGAAAATAAATGAGGCTTATTGATCATTGTTCTCCCTTGTGGATCAGAATACTGCCAAGTACATTCTCAAATTACAATACACAGAATAAAAGGCTGTCATCAATTTACTACTAAATATTATGTGTTCCTCATACATTTCAGTGACAAGTTTGGAACATACAAAGGGAGTGAAATGGGTCAAAAATCAAGAAAAGAGGCAAAAAAAAATCCTTGCAGATATCTTGAATGCAGTGACACATTTCTTTGTAGCTACATGGTTAGTACTTAGAGACTACTGTTGAGACAGGATACTGACTAATTCAATGCTGGTTGAGAAAATACAAGGGATAGGGGCTCTGTCAAGAGTAATTTAATTCTATCAAATAATCTTGTGTATTTTTAGAATTCTCAAAGGATTCCTTTGTTCCAGTTAAATCATAACTTTGTTCAAAATTTTGTTTACTCCTGTGCAGTCATTTGGAGACCTCTAAAATGATTTCATCCAACTTGGAGTCACAACTTGAATTAATAATACATCCTTATTAGAGGAAGTTTGATGATTTCTGAAAGTACAAAACAGCCTTATTGCAGCTATAAAAATACAATCCTTTACAATTGAGCCAAAAGTAAAGAATTATGGATAAAATTTATTGCATCAGGTTAGTTTTTCTAAAGCTTTCTAATATGTACACTGTACAAAGCAATATGATAAACACTTCAAAGAAAGAAGATATAGAATATGATCACTGATCTTAAAGATGAAAAGTTTCTTAGAGGAAATGATTCATGAGCAATGAAAGTCCAAAGTTGGTAATTGTAACAAATATAAATATACAGAAAGATAGATGTATGTACAGAGATAATGGGGAATTTATGAGCATGCCTAAAGAAAAGAGAAAACTTAGCTGCTAGGAATGATGGGCAAACAAACTCTCAAATGCTGTCTCCTTAGCAGTAGCAAGTGAACAACCAAGTATAAAGAGTAAAAAGGTGAGTGGGTGGGAAAGGACTTATAAAACTACTGAAGAATGAAGAGGTCTAATTATTATATGTGATCTCAATGCTCCCAGAATTTCCCTCTGGCAGGTCTTTTGCGGTCTCCACCTGCTTTTTTGCTGCAAACTTGTTACTTATAAGACCTTTAATGTAAGTTAATAAATGTCAGCAAGATTCAGAGTATATTAGAATTAAAACAATCATTCTTATCATTTGAGATTATCAAAATTAAGCAATTCAAAAGCTTGCCAAAAGATTAAATCAAATCTTGAGCAGGGAAGACGGAAAGGGAGTGTGTGTGTGTGTGTGTGTATGTTCATGTGTGTGTATGTGTATGTGTGTGTGTGTGTATGGGTTTGTGAGTGGAGAGAGAGAGAGAAAGACAAGGGGGGAGAAATACCTCATTTTAAAGAGCCACATTCTCTAAAGATGTGCTGCTACTTTTATTCTCTTACTCTTCACCCTTTTTGCTTTCTTCAGAGCCCTTACATTACTGCAATTCTACTTTCATATATGTATAAATGCCCTCAGACTACACCTGTTTTACTTATGCTCATTTATCTGAAAATTGTGCATCTGCTGTGCTCAATATTCAATGAGGGCCAGTAATTGCTTACTTGTTACTTATCATCAGAACACAGAATATAGTGTCAGAAGCACATAGATCCATCAATTTCTTGAACAAAAAGTATCTCTAATGAGGTAAATGTTGTCATTATTAATTTTGAGATTTAGGTTGTTAGTAATGCTATAATGTTTACAGCAAGACAATGAGTATTTTTCAAAAGATTAGTAAACATCTCTAATATTTGTACCCTTCTGGCCTCCTCACAAGTATATTAGAAGTGTGAAACATCTTTTTTATATCAATTTATGTTTTGCTCCAATGATTATCCTGAATTCAGAGCACCAGTAAAAAGTACGTCATCAAATTACACTTTAAATAAAAAGAAGAATCTCTGTTTTAGAGTTTTTAACTCACATTATGATGGCCAAAAATTCTAAACTTATTACACTAATTTTATTAATTTAGTGAGAAGACAAATCAAGGCAGCGTAGTTTGATTTCAGTAGGTCAAAAGAGATAGAGATGTGAAACTAATATCATCAATTCTTGTATATTATGGTGAAGCACAAGAAATTGTCATTTTTTGGTTAGTTGATAATGGTACTTATAGTCAATTCAGTGTATTGTGTTACTGTATCCTTAGAATCTTTTTCATTAGCACACTACTTCCAAGTACTGTGACTCAAAACCTAAGCATGTGATACTGAGTTCTACGCTGTAATCAGTATTAACAATTAAATGAAATAAACTTGAAAATCTCTCAAGTTAATAGTGTCAGATTATTGTTATACATAACTGTGAGTATCAAGAATCTACAAGTTGACACCTCTAAGATGCTGCCTTGGTACTTATGAATGGATTCAAAAATTATCACCATAGTATATTGTTTTGTAGACAATTGATACTATATCTGACTTGAAAAAATTCAGTTTATTCTCAGTTTCATAATAAAATATATATATATATGTATATTTTAGCATGAATACATAATATATAGACATCTGTGTGTACACTGAAAATTTTGGAAATTGGTTTATGAGATAATAGATATAATTCAATTATATTCACTTTTATAAAAGATTGTCACAACTGTAAATATAATAGATTCTTTGTGAAGTATCTGCTTTTTTCTACAAATAATATGGTCTGCTCAAAATTCAATGTTATGCCATTGAAATTGTTATACAGATGCTTTATTTAAATTTGTAAATTTATGACTTAAATTTTCTAAAATGCTGTTTACTT
>RJWM01033210.1:0-20798 GCA_004363535.1 Dasyprocta punctata
GTCATGGAAGTATCTTGTTTCTCCATTGATTTTAAAAGATAATTTTGCAGGGTACATTAATCTGGGTTGGAAGTTATTTTCCTTCAGGGCTTGAAATATTTCACTCCAAGCTCTTCTTGACCTGATGATTTGTGTTGAGAAGTCTGTCATGATTCTGATGGGCCTTCCTTTGTAGGTAATCTGTCTCTTTTCTCTAATACCTTTTAATATTATGTTTTTGTGTTGAATTTCTGAAATCTTGATTATTATATGTCTGGGCGTGGGCCTGTTTTGGTCAAGTTTAGCTGGAGTTCTATATGCTTCAGTTATCTGAAAATCTCTTCCTGTTTCCATGCTTGGAAAGTTTTCTGAAATTATTTCTGTAAATAGTCTTTTAATTTGATTTGTATTGACCCCTGCTTTTTCACTCACACCTTTTATTCATAAGTTATGTTTCCTTGGGTTGTCTTGCAGCCGTTGCACTGCCACTTCCAGATTTCTGAGAAAGTCCCTTCTTTCTCTCCCCCAAGTTTCCATTCTTTCTTCCAGATACAAAAGTCTATTTTTAGTCTTCTTGAGGTGGTTCTGCCAACTTTTATTAGAGTCTTTGATATACTGGTAGTCTCTCTGAATCTGATTAATGTGTTCTAGGTCTTTATTTGTTTCTTTCTCAATTTCCTTTGATTTTCCATCTTCCACCTTTCTGGTTATGTTTTCTTTAGAGGCACTTAGCTATTCCACTATTATGTATTTCATTTCAATTCACAGTTGGGCTAACAGTGTCACTTTAATCTCTTTCATAGCTTCGTGGAGTTGTCTCCCCACTTCAGTTGTCATCTCCTCTGAGAGTTTAAATTTTGGACTCCCAACCAGTTCAGCATTAGCGTCCCCGGAATTGGTTCTGCATGTATCAGAGTCCGGAGAGCGCCCTCTACCTTTCTGTCTTGGCATTTTCCTGCGCTCGCCTGTGAGGCTGTATTGGTCAACTGCCTCTCCCAAGCCTGTTTCTGCTCCACAGATGTCTGCTGCAGTGCATGAGAGGATGGGGCCGCTGCCTGGTAACCCGTACGGGGCCGTCCGCCAAACTTCCCCTATCACCCCCAGGGCACCGCGCCATTTCTGCCACTACCTTCCAGGACCGTGCCTAATTAGGTGCAGTTCTGGTCTCAAGATGGATTCCTGTCCCTCACTCTCCCTTGGGGGAGGGGGGCTGGGGGCCACCGGGTTCATTCACTCGCCTGCTCGCGACCACCTCGCTCCACAGTCGACTGCCACCTCCGCCGTCCCCGCCGCACTGTAGCAATTCCACAGTGCATCGCCAGCACCCCAATCATACCTTCTCAGTTCGGGTCACAGCACTAATTGGATTCAGCTCCAGTGAGAGGTGCTGTTGGTCTCCGCCTTTGTTTATTTCATTTTTTTACTCTTTTCGTGGGCTGCAGTTCTTGTTTTAGATTCTTCTTGGGTCCAGAGGACCCATCTCCCTCTTTTTTCTTCCCTCTGTTATTATATTAGTTTATATTCCAGCATTTGGATGGTATATTCAGGGAGCCTCCCTGTCACGGTGTTATCTGGGTGACCATCTTGGAGGAAGTCTATAGCATATATATCTTTAGTGTTTTTTATATCCTTTAATACTCTTAAATTGAAATTTTAAAACAAAGATCAAGCATTTAAAACCTGTTTGAAATGTCACTAGAACAGTGTAGGAGTTTAATAGAATGTTAGAGGGAGCCGAAAGAGACTTAATAAAGAGGGATGTGTAGGTAAGAAGAGAATGTGTAAACTGACACAATAGGTAAGATAAGCTATTAAAACACAATCAGAATAGCAGTTTGCAAATGGGGCAAAATGCAAGGGTCTAATATATGTGTAAGTGGAGGTGCACAAGAGAGTGAAGAGGTTATGGTATGGAGACAGTATTTGTACAACTAATACTAAGAGTTTTTCCAGTTTACTAAAGGCATAATATGAGATTCAAAAACAACTACAAACTTCTACCAGGGCACAGATAGTGAAAGTCATCTTATTACAACTTCTGTGATCCCAAAATCAAGTGAAAAATCTCAAGAAGAACCACAGTGGACAGGGTAGCAAGTTATCTACAAGGGGCAAGCAAAATCATAATCAAAAGATGAATTCACTTCTCAACAGAAATAACTGAAGTCAACAGACAGAGGAATCTCAAATTTATTGTTGAAAGAAGGCACCGAATATTCTTTATTGAAACTGTGCTTCAAAATAAAAGAAAATATAAAAATATGAGACAGAAACTGGACCTCTGACCAAAATCCTTCACTAAAGGAGGTCTTCGAATTTTGGAAGGACCTATGATGGCATACTGGGATAAAGGAAAGAAAATCAATGGAAATTTTAAATATGACAGTAAGTTAAAATGACTATTTACTGTAGAAAAAGTTAGTATCATGACTTTGGGGATATAAACTACATAGTGCATGAAAACACATGATGATTAGAACACATAAGTAGGGAAGAAAACTAAAATTAACGTTGTAAGATTTTTATTTTCTTACAGTTTTTAGTAGAATTTAATGAACAAAATAATGCTTTGCAGTCTTCATGATAACCAAAAGAAAAATAAACAATTTAAAATATGTAAAGAAATGGCATGAAAAAGTATTTAATTTCTGGAAGAATGCAACAAAAAGCAGAATAAATAAAACTTAAAAATAGTTTGCATATTTAAACCAAATAAATAATTATTATGTTAAGTTTAAAAGAAATGTTGATTCCAATTAAAATTAAAAGTAGTTGTGGAGAAAAATTATACAAATTCATGTGGCTTGCAAGAAATACAGCTAAATATACGTATTCAAAATGATTGAATATCAAAGTAGTAAATACTATAACATTCAAGTGATACCAAAATAAAATTTGTGTAGCTATAATAACAAATGACACTTTTATGCTAGTGGCATAACTACAATAAAATATTTGATAATGCACAAAACAAAAATCCATTAAAATATGCAGCTCTTCTAAATTTCAAAATTTATAGGATAATACTAAAATGAGAAACAAATCCACAATCATCAATGATAATAAGAGATTTCAAAGTTCTTCTCCTGTGATCTGATAAAAAAAAACAATAGACTATATGCTGAGCCATAAAGTTAATTTTAGAAAAACTTGAAGGAATGGAACTGTTATAGAAATATTTTCTGAGCACAGTGGAAATTATCTACAAATAAAAGCTAAGGATAACTAAAATGTTCCCACATGCTTTAAAATTATCAAATACATCTCTAGTTAATTCTGGATCAATAAAGAAAGCAAAGTTGAAATAAGAGCATGTTCTGAATAGAAGTTAATAGAAATGATAACAATCAAAACAGAATATTTTGAAGACTCTCCTTATTGAGATATACATTGCTCCAAATTCCTAAGAGTCTCTTAAGAGGGGTAAATTTAAAGTGATAAAACCAATAAGTTAGCTATAAAATAATTAGTAATTCTTCATACTTTAAGAATGATTGCTCTCTAAGAAACATTTAATAGCTATTATATTCCCACATGAAAGAGTCAGTAAAATGCTTAGTTTTGTTTTATGAAATTTTTGATTGGATACATTTTCAGTGATTCCTTTTTCAAAATCAGGAGGTTAACATAGAATGTCTGTAAGAAACCCTCAGTATCTTGGCTACAACTTACTGGACAAAAACAGGACAGAAATATTCTTAGAAAGCATGAGAGCAAAAATGATTTTTCTCGATTTTGAAATTCACAGTCAGCTCCATGGAATCTCTAGCATTCACTGGCTAACCAACAGGAAATTATCAAGCCTTGAAAACAGGAAACAGACATTTTCTCACTCCCATTTAGTTTATAATCCTGTCCCTGGCTCCCAGAGCTCTTTATTCTATGAACTTACCAACTTTTGCCCTTTAAAAAAATTTTGTTTTTGAAACATTTACTAACTTGAGGATGAAAATTCCCACTGATGAATTTTTAAAAATATCTAATGGGACTTTTCCTAGCAATCCTGTATTCCAAATGTGTATTACAAGGTACAAATGCTTCCAGTGACCATCTCTAAATTCCTTATCCTTTTCAATAATATGGAGAAGACATTTTCAAGGCTCAGGTTTTTTTTTAACTGAGTTTTTAATTGCACTCATTTTAAAAAATTTGATACAAAGTTAAAATTTATTGTAAAAATCTAGAGCAAGCCTGCAAATTCCTTAGGCTTGAGACTGTATCTCTATGGAATTGTTATGCTGTTACGGCATTTTAAGTTTGCGAGAGTTTCTGGACTCTCTTGGGAATTAAAGTTTCTTTAGCATCAGTTAAAGGCTTGTATCACAAACCCAATCTTCCTTACTTTGTTTACTTCTCCTTCATTCTTAGCAGAATTGCGAATGATTTGGAAATTTGGGATTAAGGATTATAAATCTACTTCGTTAATGCATTTTTATGTTTTTTGAATTCTGCAATAGATAGATTAATTGATTGTTACTTGCCAATATTTTAGTTTGCTCTTGTTTTATTATTTCCAAGAGAAAATGCATTCTGTAGAGACCTAGAAATGCTTGATAATATTCATTCTCACTGTCTTGTAATTTTAATTAGTTTATGAGTTAATTTTACCATAACATTTCCTTGCTAGTTGTATTTCAATAACAGGCATAGAAAAAGGCAAATCTACCTATTTCAGGTAATAAGAAACAAATAGATCACTTTATAATGTGTCATTATCTGCCTTGTTTCTTAAATAAGATCTTAAAACCACATTAGTGAAACATTAAAACATTGACTATGCTGCACCTATCATTGAAAAAGACAATACACCTCTGTCCCAATGTTTTTCTTTCTGAATTGTTTACTTTTTCCTTTCTAGTTAGCTTATACCCGTTGTTGCTAAAGGCCCAGCTGTGACCTCCTCTACTCATTCCTGAGTCTCTGCCACTTTCATGGCAGCAAATTACATAGCTTTGTACTCATCAGTGTGACAGATTCCTCAGTGTTTCATCCCTTTAAACTAAAGTCAACAGCAAAGACTGATTTATGAAACATACATAATGAATCAAGTGCTTCATTAATTGACACAAAATTTCTGATGACAGTAGCATGATGTGCTATTATGATTAAGTAGAACTCAGCATGTCAGAAGTACTGAACTTCTTTATAATATTGTCCAGTACTGATACAATACGTTGCTTCAATATGGATCTCTTTTTGGTTCATTTCAGAATCGTATTCACAGAGTAGCTACTCTGTGCCAGAAACTTTGTGGATCAGTGATGACAAGCTTTTCAGGGCTTTCACTGATACGAACAGCCCACTGCAGCACAGGTGTCATAAGTTCGCCTCCACTGGTATGGATTGGTGGGTACTGGAAACATACTTAAGAATAGAAGTAACAAAATCTCAGGTTTCATAAAGCTAATATTTCAGTGAGGCAATAATACAGTAGATATTTTCTTGTACATTATACTATATATATATATTTGAGTGTAGCTAGAAGAAAAACAGTCTAGCCTTGAGAAGCAGCAAGTATAAAAGACTTGTATCAAGAGTAGTGGAACATAGTGAGGAAGATCTCACAAGAGTTATTAATAGTGGGTCGGATGACAGGGTTTTACAGGATTTGGGAGTATAATGGGAAGACACTGAGGATTGTGAGCAGGGGAATGAGATGATCTCACTTAAATTGAATAGCAACTTGATGCCTGATACATTGGATTTAAAGATCACCTGGAATTATTTCTCCTACAAAAGTCTGTGGCACCATTGTTTTTAACTCTATTTTCTTTGATGTTCATCCTTAGAATGTATCAATTTGTAACTCATATTCTATGCCAATTTTTTATCCATACTATGTGTATTTATATATGTGTATTTCAAAAAATGTACAAGTATAGGAATAAGGCAATGTCTTCTTTACATGGTCATCCAAAGAAGATCAGGACCTAACTGTAGATTAAAAGGATTTCTATATACTATTATTCTTGGATATATAGATCAATTCTCTTTCTTTCTCTTAGGAATATTTAAATATAATTATGATTCCAGATAAGCACTATAAGCCACAGTAAATGCTTTAGAAATTATCATTTTTGTGGTTACCAACATACTTTTATCTCATTCATATATTTTTAACTTAAAATAAAAAGACAGTCCTTCCTATCACCAGTATTACATTTGTCCTCAGGATTAATTTAGATAATTCATATTTACAATTATAAATATATTGCAGCCACACAAAGTAGTTTAGGAGAGAAAGGTTTTGGAATATTTTCTTTATGTTTGAATTTCTTGGTTTTGCATTCTGAGGGCAACTTTTGAGCAAAGGTAAAGCTTTTTCACATAAGGATATAGTATTGCTACTTTACCTTTTCATTCATAAACACTAACTTCATGTAGGCATTCGACCAAGTTATAAAATTACAAGGAACATGTGATGATTATAAAACTCTTTATCTGTTTATGAATTTTTATAGCCTTTTCTTTCTGTTAAAAATTTTTATAGATTTTTTATTTGCTTTGGGAGGATTTTTACCTGTTTTTATCTAAATCTAAGGAAAGTCAATCATATTGTCCAGTGTCTCTGGGCACATAAGAGAATGCATGTGACCTAGTCTAAAACAGACACCTCAGTAGACATCATGATTAGTACAAACTGTAGCTAAATAACTCACACTAAAATAATTTCTATCTTTATTTGAATTATCTAAATTAGTTTTGGAGGTATATCTTTCCTTTCCTTTTACTTGGTGAGGCTTAAGATTATCATTATGGAGCCATCTGTGTCCATATCTAGTGATATATTGAAAAATCCAGATTTCAGAAAGAAATGATGAGAACAAGAGAAACAAGTAGAGAGTAGAATAGCGTTTACAGAAAGAAATACAAAGATTTAAGAACGGAAAGATATGAGCTAGGGAAAGGTAGATAAATAGAGCAGCAAAGAAACACATTTATTGTCCGACTCTAATCCTAAGCTACAGGGTTGTACTGCCCTACTGCACTGTCCAGCTACATACACAATACAATCCTTTTTATTTAATTTCAAATTAATTTCTTTTCTCTACAACCAAAGCAAATCTGAGGTATAAATTGATGTTGGGTAAATAAATCCTTTAGAAATTTGGATAAATTGAAGAAGACTGAGAAACTAGGATGATCCCATCATCTCAGGTTGGAAACTGACAATATTTCTTATATTTCAAGGAGCTTAAAAAACACCTGTTAAATGTTGGAATTTCATGTGCTCCTTGAGGTTTAACTTAAAGAACACTTGGTTTGAAACATTAGAATTTGTGGAATAGATTTAGAACCTTCTCTTCATTTATATCCTGGACAAATTACCCAAGATTTTATATAAACTAGTGCATTCAAAATGAAAAAGGTCATAGTATAGAGGCTTACTGAAGGGCCTTGTCATCTGTCCCTTTTCTGCCTCTCCTCAACTAACTTGGGACAAACTGTTAAGAATTGGCCATTTTGCCAAGATTATGTGATCCACAGGTGTAATAGATTATTGGTGAAGAAAAGACAGAAAGAGGGAAGTCCTAAAGAAATATTAAGGAACTATCCTTTAGACATGCCCATATCAGATTAAATTTTGTCAGATTTGAAGGATAAAGCCCAGTTAAATAGTTTAGCTTAAGAAAAAGTATTTTTGTAATCATAAATTCTAGTGACAGTCTGGCTGTATATCTGGGGACTCAAATGAAGTTGTTATGACACACTGTCTCTCTGAGTACTCATCCTACTTCCCTCTGTTTGATCAACTCTGAAAAGGTCCTCCTTTATTCAGAAATAAAAAATGGTTGTTCATATCTCTAGGTTCATATCTTACCAACTCAGTGTAGAGGAAAAAGATTATTCTTTTCTAGTCACTCATGCAAAAATCCATAAAGTAATCTACTTGACCATGATAGACTAGACATACGTGATGTTTGAAAAGCATATGACTAATGTCAGTTTTATCTATAAATTAATAACAATAATACTACCTATCTTACTATATTATTGTTAAGAATATGTGAGTCAATTTATATAAAAAACAAAGAATAATGCTTTGCAAACATAAAGTTTCATAAGAAGATGCCTTTCTACAATCCACTGTAACTGACACAATGGCTATCCAGTACACATAATAATATATCTTAGTAGGGTAAGCACATAAAGTAATAGTAATAATTATTGTTGACATCTCAATTGTTTTGATTCACCCAGAAAGCTTTGCAGTCATTGTTTTTGTGTTTACAGTACCATGAAATCTGTTGGTAATTTCTTTCTTTCTGCATGTAGTTTGTGGGGGCTGTCAAACCTGGTGCTACCTTTTTTTCTTTTTGGGCCAGGGTTTTCGATTGGCCTAGTAGGTCGTCTGGGTCAGATATATCACTGCTTCTTTGAGATACCATGATTTTTTTTTGACACCATAATTATTTTTAAAGATGAGCATGTGGAGAGAGAACAATGGCTTCAGTGGCAAACAAGATCAGTCTTGGAACCAGGTCCATGCATGGGCCACTGCCATACTGGGAACGGCCAGACCCCAGCCCCTTCCAGTGCATGGACTGACAAACAAAAAGTGCCAATATCCCCCACCCCAACCCCATAAGTGACCAGCTTATCCATAGAAACCCAGGCTGTGATGATAGCAATTGGTTGCCTGCGGTGCTTTGGTGTTTCACTAACATTGCAGGTCTAGGGTCAGTGATCTGATCATAGATTCAGAGGATATTGCTAAGCAGTGTGTCACCTAGGGTGGGCCTCCTTCTGAGGGCTCCCGCCATTGTTGATTTCCTATGGCATTGTTTTGAGGTCCTATGTTGTTTCCATTATTTTGTTGGGTTGGGTTTTATTCTCTTTTATTTTGTTTGATTATATTAAACCCCATGGCAGGAGAAGTTATTTCAAGGGTAGCAAGATATATTATGGCAGCAATTTTGGACTTATTTTTGGCTTGTTTTGAAGCTCTTTATCATATTCATTGTTTTGTTTTTATTGCTTCTATTCTATTCTGTTCTGCTTGATTTTTACTCTGTCTGAAGTTGTCTGTAGTTATTTTGAAGACATCAAAAGGCATCATGATAACTACGATTGATTTCATAATGTTTTGAAATCCTGTATCTCTTACACTGGTTTGTTTCGATTGGTTTTATTTTGATATATACTCTTAAAAAAAAAGATGAGCATGTGGTACAGTGCATTGCAAAGAGTATCATTTAAACTTTCTAAATAGAAATTAAATGAGGTTAATACTTAACTGCTCTTTAAGCATGCAGACTTGAAACCATACAGGATTGGTTTATGCCATATAGAGACTGTCTGTCTGAGAGAGGAATTAGAGCTGATGGCAATGATTATTTCTTGCCAATCCTTAAGGGTTATTTCCTTGCTGTTTTTTTTATATTTGGTGATCTCATTATTCTTTTTGGCCATATTCATAAAGAAATTCTTTTTTAAAGGTAAGATGAGATCTTCTGTTGTTCATGGCAGTGACTATACAGTTTGAAAAATGTCACACAAGTGTGAAGCAATAGATAATTCTGAGATATGTCTTAGAGATCATTGAGCACTTTGGTCTTGACAAGTGTGTTAGCTTGGGATTTAAGAGTAAGCCAACTGGCTGTATCAGGCAGACAATTAAGCAATACTAATATCTAGTGTGACAATGGAGAGGGAATTACGTAGAAGAGGGGTGAAATACAAGTCCATGGTCTGAACTACAATAATCTTCAAGGGCTGCTTAACCAAAGCCAAAACATCAACTTCACAAACCAAGATTCACATTTATTAATTTAAAATGACAACCTCACCATTGGCACTGAGATAGAGAAACCAACTCAGGAGTCTGTCCCTTCTAGCAGGCAAACTCCATGCTGACCACCAATGTGATGGCCTTATTTTATATTCAGAAGTTTTCATACTGTATGATAACATTCATTTGACATTTTAGAGAAACCAAAAACATAAGGATAATAGATTAATGACCACAAGGCACAGAACAAAGAAGAAAACTTTAAGATATAGGACAAATAAAGGAAAGAGAAGTCAGTAGCAATATTAGAATGATGGAGACCAGGGAAAAATTAATAATATTGATCAAGATATTGGAACTTGTGTTACAAAGGTATGTACAACTTCACCAGGAAGTGTGGAAAGAAAAAAAGGAGGTGATATGACTTTGCAAACTAATGACTGAAATTGTATTTTAGTTAGTAAATGTGATTCTCCAAGGAGGTATGGGTTAAGAATATATCAGAATTGAACTACTTGTCCACTTCTATTTAGTGTAAGGGTGATGTAAAATGAAGCCAGGTTTCCCACTGCCAGAGTGAAGTTATAGGGAAAATGGAAAGTCTAGAGTGAAACTGGATCAACTTGCATTGAAGTTAGAAATATTACTAAGAATTCATATTTAATTCAACATATATATAGATAGATGTATACAGAGCCAAGTATAGATGCATATGCTTTCACTGATACATATCACATAACTTTTAAACAATGATATCCCAGTAGTCACAAGCATATGACCCATATTTTGATTTCTTCATAACATCTGTACTTAAAGACACCATGAATGGTTTATTCTAGGGTTAGGAAAGGTAAGATATGAAACTAACATCCGGTAGTACCAGAGAGCAAGAAAGTACTCAAAAAGCAAAAAGATGAGAGTATTGTCAAAGAATAAAGGAGGCCACTTGAAAAACTTCAAAAGTTAAAAACAATAAGAAATGAAGCAACAAAATAAATAATGCAGTATTTGATTACAAATCAACATATAAGATAAATATATGATTCCATGGTGACAGAAATCATAATTGACCATTAATGAAAGAAGAAAGATTCCTCCTTACTGAAGAATTCCAAATAAGGTATGTAGGTAAGTAAGCTTCCTTGTAGGTGGTGCCTAATTTCCATCCCAACACCTGCACCTTCAATAGGGTTGATTAAGTGATTTGCTTTAAAAAAAAACAGAAAACGGAAAGAACAATACCTTTTTAGTAGGCAAATGCAACTTTATACAAATTGATGAATGGTTTGTTAGTGATTCCATGTCAACATCAAGTAACACCTGATACAATATGATGGAAAATGGTATTTCACCTCTTTGGTCCTTTTTAAAACTTGTAATTTCAGTTCATCACAGTGAAACTACAAAATATCCTTCAGTTGAGGAACATGTTCTAGGTTACCCAGCAAATATTAATCAAGACTGATAAACTCATGAAAAAAAAACTCAAAAATATTCATTGACCAGAGAACATTAGGGAAATTTGTCAGAGAAAAAGTGTTACGGAATTGAAACTGGTATAATTCAAATAAAGTCTGGGGTTCGGTAAGAAGTTAACAGTAATGTAGCAATGTTAGTGTCTTCCTGTTGTCAGTTGTTCTATACAAATATAAGATGTTAACCGTTAGAGAAACTGACTCAGGTAAACACTGCAACTTTCCTTGAGATTGACAATTATTCCAAAATAAAATGTTTTTATTGAAGGCAAAAGTAAGTTCTATGTGATGGCATATGCCTGTAATTGAAATCCTCTGGGAGCTGACACAGGAAAATCAAATTTGAACCCAATGTAGGTGAGAGTTAATGACCTAGTGAGACACTGCTACAAAAATTTAAAACTATAAAAATAGTGGCTGGGGATGTAGCTTAGTACAAAGGTACTGTGTTCGATTTTCAATACTGATAAAAAGTAAAAGCATGTTGCATATTCTAAGCAAACAATTTCATTAATTATGGATTGTTATTTTTGGCTATGATTCACTGTTAAAATAAGGGTGATTGTGTTAAAATCAAAATACATGGAAATATATGAGTACAGTCTTCTATTTAGTTTCTTCTTTTTTCCAGAATAAAAAAAAGAGTGCAGACTCTCTCTTTTCATCCTTAACAGGTTCCCTTAATTCACAATATATGTGTGTCTGCTCTAAGTGGGAGACAAAGGAATCACAGGCATTTTTACTTTCATAAACACTGACAGAGGCAGAGTAGGGAGTTCTTCCCAGTCACAGCCAGTGGGTGCTTTCAGCATTTCCTTCCCAGCATGCTCTTATTTGAATAATGGTGGCAAATTATGATGACTTTATTAAGCACCTTTCACTTATCAGAAGAAAACTACTTTTCATTAAATGTAAAATAAGAATACTTATATTCTAATGACACCAGCTAGCTATCTAGCTATCATAAGGACCAAGCTTTTTTTTTTTTTCATTTACTGAAGAAATTACCTCACATAATGTGTTGAATCCATTGCGAAGCCTAAATGCAATGTAAATTGTTTCCAGTGTGACTTTTTGCAAACTTGAGTGCAAAGTAAAAATAAATCCCTGGTGCTAAAAGGCTCAATCACTGACTAGAGAGAATTTCAAGTAAAAATATTAACTTAAAAATGTTTTTTAATGAAAATTTATAGCTGAAAAGAGCTACTTCAGAAATTTGTTTCCACTATGAGCTAAGAAAACTTATGGGAAAACGTGATTTAAAGTATGATGTTTCAAATCCATCTATATCTGGTAATTCAAGTAACACTTTTGAAGATAACTATGCAGGACAACAAAATTTGTTATGTTCCTACCACCTTGTTTTGAAAGCCTACATTGTTATTGTTTGGGGCTTTTTGTTATTGTTATTTATTTGTCTCTTTTGTTTCTTTTTCTTATACTTTGTTTTGTTTTGTTTTTCCCTCTAATACAGAAAGAATAGATGTACAAGTATAGGCTTACATATACCTAGAACTTTTCCTAAGGAGTTTACGAGAATTGATTTTATTATGTATGATGGTATGAACAAACCTGAATAATGTTATTAGCAATAGTAATTACACAAATTCAGCTTTTGTGGGTAGAAATGCTTCAAAACTTATTATGGCGCATCCAACTCCCAAAAATGATATTGATGTTGATTTATTCATTGTTGCGATACTTTGCAAAGGGTTTTTCCTCAAGAACCTGAAATATGTTACCTTAGGTGATCTCTGAGAGTAGTCACTAATATTATTTGTTCATACTGTCACTTAAACTGATGCTGCTATGAACAGTTAATTAAACAAGTAACAGAAATGAATTGGGCTTTTAATCTTCTCATCTTGCTTTGCTCTATTTAGTTCTTTTAGTAAAAAACAAGAAGGGCTTTCATAATAAACACTTTTAACATCCAAAATCTAATAGCTTTCACTTGGTTGACTAAATGGTGATAAATGGAAATACTGTGCATTAATGCTCACGTGCCATTAAAATTCAGATTATCAGAGTGTCTTGGCTACTTTTTTCTCATTGCTGAGACAAAACACCTGATGTCCAAAATTAGGGAAGGAAAGGCTTAAGTCTTATAGCTCTTGGAGGTTTCAGTCCATACTCAGCTGGCTCCAAGGCAGCGTGTTGAGGCAAAAGGGGCAGCCGTTCATGGCGGCTGCAAAACAACAAGGAATGAACTGGCAAGAGAAGGAAGACGCGCCTTCTTTCTGCCCTTACACTGTATGTTGGTTCTGCCCGTGGGCTGGTGCAACACTCACATCACCAATCCCAGCGCCAGACAACAAACCAATCAATAATGCTAGACTCAACCACGTCCACGCGTGATTACATGAGACTTGGCAGGGCCTTAGGAATATAAACCATAACAGGGAGCTCTAAGATTAATGCCAAACTCCAAACATACTTAGAAGGAAGATAAATCATACCACCAACAATAAGCAATACAAATTGTCTGTTTTGTGCCTTTTTATTCTGGAGTCACCATATTGCTAGAGCTTTATATTTTCAAAATTCCCAATTAAAAAATCTTGCTTATTTTAGCTTTAATCAACCAAATGTACAATTGAATTTTATGCAAAAATTACAGGAAATTCATGATTAGATACACAATCATGACCTCCAACACAATTCATGTAAAGCTGAATTCTTCATTTACTAAACTTTTCTAATGCTACAAACCTATAAACACCGCCACCATATTCTATCATTAAATTTGAAATGATTTATAGAAACTTCTAAACACATCTTCCTATTTATCAGTCTTTTAAAAAGATTAATCAGTTACTATGTTGCCCATTTATCTTTTGAGATAGACCCATGGTTTCTTTATTATTTTGTCCACAACCATCATACATCTATTCAGCATTTCACCACAGGAACATTAAGTGACCTTCTATTTTCAACCTCTCTACTGAGCATTACATTTACTCTCCATTGCAGTGAGTTACTTTTCTCTGATCCTTGAGCATACCACATTTTCTTCCCATTTTTGCCTCTCTTGACCTTTAACTCTCCTCCATTAAACCACTCATGTGGTTTGGCTTTGAGCTATGACACTCATACTCAACAGAGTATAAATCACCATTGATTCATAATTGTTTCATGTAATATTAAAGTTTTATGCACAAATGGATTATGAATGCTTGGTTGATTAAGGTGATCTCTTCTGTACTCCCATCTCTCTCATAGTGCTAGTTTAGGAACAGGTTCAAAAAATTTTGGGCTGGACACAACATTTCATTTACAACTGCAGGGAATAGTGGTATTTATGGGTGGTGGAAGTCATGGTCTTCTATAATTCTCATTTGAAATGTAGTCAAAGAATAGTAATGGTAAAAATGAAAAGGCCAGTATTAGTGTAATTTTGTGGTGTACGTACAAAGGATGCAATGGAGAATGGTGGTACATGAAGCTTTCTTAGTTTTTACCCCAATGCTGTGCCTAAATTCAAGCAAGCAAAGAAGAAGTTGATGAAAACCATTTTAATAGAGAATATCCTTATTTCATATGGTGTGTAGAAAGTATATAATGATAACTTGGTAGAGTTAAGTAAGAATTTCCCCCTTTTCCTGTCAGAAATTGTCCATAAGCTACAAAATTTTTAAAAATACAGAAGTTATATTCAATGAAATAAGGAGACATATGGAACCCTAAATTACAAAGTGGGATGCAAGGAAACCTAAATTAATTTACTCACAAAATGAAACATAAGAAGACAGCAAACAAGTGTGCCTGTAAGTGCAGAGCCCAGAAAAGAAATCCTTCTCATTATGTTTTCATGTGGCAGCTTAAACGTAGGGTACAAATTCAACACTGTTTACAAAGAAATGAATACTTGGAAAAGTTTCCGTATTTTAGTTGATTTCCAGGAGAAGCCAAGACAAAGACAATAATAAAGCACACATCCCTTACGTATTTGCAGGAGGCAGTTCTCTCCTGAAGCTGAAGGAATCAGAGGGGCTGAGTTCCCCGCAACCCCACAGATGTCAATCCTGGTTGGCTGAGCCAAGTGGAAGCGGGGATGGGATTGTCCCAGTGGAAGAATTTGTTTAACAGAACTAAGATGTAATAATCCTTAAGTAAAAGAAACATTTTTGTTCACTGTCGATATGCAGTTTGGGTGCAATATGGCTCTTCCCTACATGAAATTTCTGCAAATATAATACACAGTAAAAAATGCATCGGTCCACATAAAACACATAAAAAGGAGTCAAAACAAAGAGAACCCAAGAAGGAAAAGGTGATAAGAACAAAAATTATAAAGGTTTATACAAAACATAATGTACATGTAATTTTAAAAAGGATCAAGATAATCATAATTTGTATTTTTAAATTGACTTTTATTAGTACATAATGAAAGCATAATAAAAGCACTACACAATGATTACATTCATGTAGGGGAATGAAACATGTAGGGGATTGGAACATGTACTTAACATATTTTAATTACCTTCTTTTACTCACTGTCCTTCCACTCCATTTTGATTTTTTCCCATTTATTTATTTTATAAGACCTTATAAAGTTAATTATCATATATTCAGATTGAAAACCAGACTAATTGGCCAAAGAACATAGAAAGAACTTAAAGCAGTTGTATTAAGTCAAGGTATACTTTTAGATACATTGTCGTCGCTGGATTACAATACCTGTTATTCTCCTTCTTTCCTATTATCTGTCTTTTATCCCACACTTTATGTATATTTTGAGTTTTTCATGTAAGAGAAACCATGCAAGTTAAGCTTGTATATCTGAGTTACTTCACTTAACATTATGGTCTCAAAGTATATCCATTTTCTAAGAAGAAAAATAGATGAAATAATGCTACACAAAAAAAGTTAAAATAAAATAACAAAAATGTTTATACAGAGAAAATTGATTCATCAAGGGTGATGCCATAAATAATAGTAATCAATAAAAGACAAGGGATAGGAAAGCATAGCACACACATTGATTTTCCTAAACTTTATGACTAAAAAATAAAAATAAATAATAATTAAATACCATAAATTAAATAATTTCAAATTAATAATTAATAATTTATTATTAAAATCAAAACCATAAGTCAAAATGAATAATATGATCAAATAAAATTAACTGACAGAAAAATAGAGAAAAATCAATTAGAATTACTAAATTGCTTACTATAGTGAGTTAATAAATCTATAGAACATAAAGAAAAATTGGCCTGTTAGGAAATGATAAGCAACAAACTCTGGTACATTTGCCATGAAATTATCGAAGCTTTAGTTTTAAGCCTGTTTTGTATGGCTCTCATGTACTTTGTTGCAATCTATTCTTAATTCTAAAGTTTATCTTTATTTCCCTATCTAATTTTGTTTAATAACTTTCTGTTCTTTCACTTGAAGAAGTTTCCTCTGTTCTTGTGTCCTGTAGGTCCCACAAAAACTAAATCCACCCCTGATTTTAAAGATAAGTGTCAGGAAAAAATACATACAGTACAGCACACAAAAATACAAAAAGGAAAAATGATAAGCAAACAATAGGGTCAATAAACTTGTACTAGATTACTTGAAAACCTGTATAAATGCAAGAATCATATATGTATATGTATGCATAGCTTTAAGATAAAACAAATATATCTTGATTGTTAAAAATATAAATGGGCCTAACATCAAAATAATATCCCTTCTTGGATGATTATAAATATTCATTTATATAGTGTACAACAGAGACTCACTTAAAATAACCAAGACTGAAAAAATAGTGCAATACATATGGCAGAGGAATAAAAACTAAAAATATATAGTCACCATCTTAATATCAAAAAAGTTAAAATTCAATGGAAAAAGCGCTGACTGATATAAAGTACATCACCATATAATAAATGCCTTAGTCTGTTTGTGCTGCTATGAGAAAAAAAAAATTTGGAATAAGATTTTTAAAATACGGAAATTTATTTCTTAGAGTTTTAGAAGCTGGAAGTCCAAGACCAAGGCATAGATTTGGGATGTGATGGGGGCTCATTTCTTGGGCATCAATGGCACTGTGTCCTCTCATGGAGAAAGGGCTAATGAGATCCCTTGGGCCTCTTTTTTAAGGGCAGTAATCCCATTCATGAAGGCTTTGCCCTCATGATTTAATCACCTCCCAGTGGTCCTGCCTCTTGGTATTATTAGAATGTCAATGTAAGAATTTTAGGGGGAAACACAAACATCAGACTCTAGAAATGGAGAAAGATAAAAGCCACAGTAAATTTCTATGCACAGTAAGTTACAGCATCACTGTACATATGAGGAAAAAATAACTGAAGAAAACACTTGAAGAAAGTGAAGCAAATGCATCAGCAGTAAATTTTATTCAGTTCTCTAACTGCAAATGTATCTAATGGTCATACGTTCATGGAAGACTGAAGTATCACAATTAATGACTAGTGCTAATTGATGTTAAATTAACTTTGTTTACTAAATATAAGGTATAAGCCTGATTTTCTAGCACCTGATGAATGTTCTTTAGAGGACACACACAAACACATCATTCCCCACATCCCTCCTGGGTAAAACCAAAGTAGTATATAGTATGATAACAAAATGATAGAGTGTATCACAAATATCATTGAACATTTAAATTTTTTAAAAACATGTTACAGTAAAAACACATTATCATTAATCTCCCTCAAAATACTCACCCCCCCCACTTCAAACAAATTTATCATAGCATTCTTGCACTCTTCTGAAGTAGTTCTGCAAGTCTTTTTTAATGAGAGTCTTTAGTTTCTCTGTCTTGGCTGCCTAGAGTCTTCAATTGATTCAAAATGTTTATTCTCCTGGCCAATTTGACTTTGGAGAACTGTAAGTCTCATGATACAAGATCCTGTGAACAAGTTCAATGAGACCAGACAATAATACTTCTGTTAGTCTGCCTTTTTTGTTGGATGGCACTCAAAGATGAATTCACTGTATTTTTTTATCACACTTGATACAGGCACTCAGAAAAGAGGACTTCCAAAACTGAAAGTAGCAATAATGATGAGATAAGTGTGCTAAAAGATAGGGGGAGTATTTTGCAGAGTATTAATGATTGACTCTTTCACTGCAATATTTTTTAGATTTAAACACTCATCCTATATTTTCAACCTCCCTTATAAGTGGAAGCTATGATTGTCCCAAGGGCAAATGCTATTATGAGGTCCCTTGAGTTAGGGAAATCAGTAACCAATTTTTATGGGTTCTCACACAGCATGCAGCTAAACTTGGGAACCCTGTGAAAGACTGGCAAGACACAAGATGCTATCAATTGAGTGACAATCTTGGTTACCAGTTTGCCAACAAATTAAATTAGGAAAATATGTCTCCTCTGCTGTAGTTCTGCATGGAGTAACAACATGATTTCCTGAACACGATAAGCATGGATCTTCTAAAAGAGATCAGAAACTCATCAGGTTGAGACATTGAAGTACCAGATTGTTAGCAAACTTTGGTACTAAAAATAGAAATCTCAATTCTTCTCTGGTGATTCTTAATCTAGCATGGACTTTTCAGGAGTGAAAGCCAGAAACTAGATTAATTATTAACAAATGTCAAAACAGGTAAGCACACACACACACACACACACACACACACAGAGAGAGATAAATAAATAAAATAAAGTAAAACACAGGGGGAAAACAATTTTACATATCAGATACTGAAAGAAATACAGAAGATAATATAAAATAAATGTGTATATTATACAAATGCCACAAAATGAATCAAGAAAAATAGTCAAATATCAAGAGAATGCAATCATTAAAACATCTAATTTGTCATGAAGAACCACTGTATCTTGCTAATAAATAAGCATTACCCAAACATTGAATGTATGATGGTTCCAAAAATTAAGAAATTTTCAAAACTGAAAATAATGAAGGAATTCAGCTATAGTTCTTTAGAAATCAGATTTTGCATCGCAAAAACAAACCTTGCTCCTCTTCTTCTACTATGCAAATTTTCAATTTTTTTTTTTGTTTTTCTTCTAAGAGGAAATGGTAACCACCTGCCCAGGAAAAATGCTGTTTACAACTGCCATCCGAAGGCTAGCCTTTGCTTACTCCTGCCAAATTCAGCCACCTATCACACAAAGGTCATTCTATCGTTACACTGATGCTAATGCTAGATGTGTTCACATTGGGCTATAGTCATAGCTTTGTTGTCTGTAGACACATTTTCAAGTTTAAAGAGTGGTTTTATGAGTATATTATTTGTCCAACAATTACATCTGTTAGCAATGTACTATGTAAACTTTACAGTTGGTAAAAAGTTTTAATATAAGCTTTAGTATACTTAAATTACATGGTAAAGGAAAATAACATTTTAGTGTGGTCTCCTAGTCCTTTTTCCTTTTATTTCTCTGGGTCAGCAACATATGTAGGTTTACATCTTTGAGTGGTTAGCCCAACTCTGCCAACCTTTCACTCGATGTGAAATTCTCATTTAACAAAGAAGCTAAGGCCTTAAAAGATGTTGGCCTATGTCCACAAACTCATAAGTAACAACACGAATTACTCAAATGGAAAATATCTAATTTAAAAATATGATTTATACAAACCTCGACTTCTTCATACAGTCTGAAAAAGTCCTGCCTTCACACATTTAATTAGTTGGTAATAGCCAGATACTTCCAGAGAATGTACTATAACTACCTCCTGAAAACCTAAGTGTTCAGATCGGTTTTGCTTAAATATCTGTGCTGTACAATTTTCCCTCATCTTCTATCCTGAAAATCAAATGGACAGATATTCTGGTGTCTTGTTTTTAGAAATAACAAATAGAGCTTTTGATCAATTCTGATATCTATGAGCTTGATTGCACAACCAAGAGTTAGCTGTGTGCTTCAGGGTACAGCAGCTGTGGCACTGCAGGCATCCCAACCACAGTGCTCTCTCTAACGCTTGCATAGTTTGAACTTTGATGCTTCCTGTTGCCTCTCCTCCTTGCTATTGTGCATTTATTTGGAGTCCCCATAGATGCTATAAGCTACCGTATAGTATTCTTCTAATCTCTTCCTTTCAACTCAGACGAGAGGCATTTCTATCCCTTGCCAGAGGCAGTTTCTGATCCTTGCAACCAAGAAACCTAACTGATAGAATACCTCAAACTAAAAAAGTGAAGTACAGTGGACCCTTGAGTTATGACCAGCTTCATATACGGACAACTTGGGTTACGACCAGAATTCTAGATTTAATTATGATCAAAGTCTTGAGTTACTACCCAAATGCTTATGAAGTTGTAAACCAAGACTTCTGATTCCAGAAAATCATATGTAAGCATACAAATGCATCAGTCTGAGCCCAGATGTGCATGTTTGTGGACAGGATTTCGGTCAATGATTTATATAACTGCTATGATTACTGCTATGAAAATGGCCCCCCAAAATCTAGAAAAGAAGCTAAGAAAAGAAGGGAAGGGAAAGAAAGCAATCACAATTGCAAAGAGGAATGAAATTGTGGAGAAATATGAGAGTGGCAATTGTGTGTCCCATCTCGTTAGTATGTACAGCATGTTGAAATCAATCATGTGGATAATCTTACAGAGAAAAGATTTGTGTAAGGAAGCTCGTGTTGCTGAAGGTGTCACTCAGA
>RJWM01033211.1:0-12500 GCA_004363535.1 Dasyprocta punctata
TTTTTTTTTTTTTTTTTTTTTTTTGTGGCACCAGAGATCGAACTCACAGCTTCACGCCTGCCAGACAGGTGCTTACACCACTGAGCCAAACTCCTGGTCCTAGTTTTTTGAGGCAGGGTCACACTATGGGCCAGCCTTGAGCTTGCATTGTGGCCCAAGCCTGCCTCGAACTCACAACACTCCTCCTACCTCAGCCTCCTGAGTGCTGGGATTAAAGGCGTGCACCACCACGCCCGGCTTATAAGCTTGATTTTTAAAAGACCTTCATGACTACCAGAGCATACTGTCAGAGCAAGCACTTAGGGGTCAGGAAAAAATCCAAGAAAAAGCCCTAAATGAACATCTTCACCCAACTCTACTTGCTACAGAGGACCAAAAGCGCATGCTGCCTGAGGCACCTGGGTTTCTGGCAGCCTCCTTGGTGGCAGAGGCAAATCTCCAGCCAGGCTTTGAACTTGGCACTTTAGAAACTTCCAGAGGCCTTGTGCCTGGTCCCTCCTGGGATGTGGAGGCCACATGTGTCCTGAAACTGCCCAGGGCTCCCCCCACACAGTGCCGGGGGTGTCACGCACCCAAAGAGACCCCCTCCATTAACGCCCCTGTCCACGCCGATGTCAGGGTTCCTCTGTGTGGCCTCCTCTTCCGGTTTCCTAGCAGGGAGGGAAGCACAGAGGAAGAATCAGATGGGGGTCTTCAGAGTCTCACAGTTCTTCTCCCAGAGACACCGCAGAGACAGAGGTGGCCCCCTAGAGTCACCCCAAAGAGCCCTTCTCCTTCTGGACTACAACCAGAAAAGCAGAGGAGCTGCCCCCCTAGAGATACTGCAGGGGGAACCACAAAAGATCACCTTCCAGAACATTCTGCCCAGGGCAGGGATGGAGAGCACCCTCCCCCGTAAGGGACACGCCAGGCAGGCCAGGCCAAAAAGGTGGGCAGAAGTGAGGAGCAAGAGCAGCTGGGGACCCCTCCTGCCAGTCTCACCCCAGGGGACTGACCTGAAGGCGATGAGGTCGGTGTAGATCAGTGGGGGGCAGAAGAAGGCGAGAACCAGGGCCCAGGTGGGGGTGGTGCTGTCCATCTCCCCCCACCACTTCTGCGTCAGTAGAGACTGTGAGGATGGGCAGGGTCAGGAACCTGAATCCCCCAGGCCCCACTAATCCCTCGGTGGCATGCAGGGCAGGTGCCAGTGTGGGGGCCACAGCGGTGAGGGGTTGAGGGGCAGTGGTCAAAGGCTGGCAACTCGCCCAGGGTTTGCAGCTAACATTTAAGGACACCATGAGCCAGATGCCGGGGTGAACACTGTCCTCGGATTACCGCACTTCACCCCCGCCACACCCTCGAGAGGGCAGTACCGGTACTGTCTCCTTTCCACATTTAACTCAGAGGAAGTGACCAAGGAAACATAATCAGTCAATGGTAGAGCTGGAGCTCATGAGTTTCTCTGCTATTCAAAGCAAGGGACTCTGGGTAATTATTCAAATACCAGCCAATCATTCTAATAGATGAGGATAAGACTTCTTGTTCACCTAAAAAGGCTTCCTGTTGGGTGTGCAGAGCTGTCTGTTGAGGGTGGGAATGTCTGTGCTCTGGTCACATTTAAATGAGAGCCCCTGAGGGCCAGGCGTCATAGCACAACCCTGTAATCTCAGCACTGGGGAGGCTGAGACAGGAGGATCACCATAATTTTTTTTTTGTGGCACCGGGGTTCAAACTCACAACCTCACGCCTGCCTGACAGACATGTAAGCCGCTGAGCCAAACTCCCAGCCCTAGTTTTTTGAGGCAGGGTCGCACTGTGTAGATCAGGCCAGCCTTGCGCTCACGTTGTAGCCCAAGCTGGCCTCGAACTCACAATGCTCCTCCTACCTCAGCCTCCCGAGTGCTGGGATTAAAGGCGTGCGCCACCACGCCCTGCTGGACCACCATAATTTTAAGGCCAGCCTGAGCCACATAGTGAGTTCAAGGCCATCCTGAACTACAGAGATCCATCTCAAAAAATAAGTGAGGGATACTGAGAAACTTTACAAAATGTCCAATTGTCAGGATGGAAGAGAATCTGGGGCAAATGCTACTGTGTCTGGGGAAAAAAAAATTTCTATAGGAAGGGTGGGATTTCCTAAACAAAAGTTTGTCTGTGTCCAGAACACCAGGTAGTTTGTTTTTGTTTTTGTTTTTGTTTTTGTTTTTGTTTTTTTTAGTGAGGTTTTTTTGGTTTTGTTTTGTTTTCTGTTTTTGAGACAGGGACTCCCTGTGTAGTTCAGGTTGGCCTCGAACTCATGAGGACGATCCTCCTGCCTCAGCCTGCTCAGTGCTGGAATTACAAGCGTACACAACCACGCCCAGCTGATGAAGACACGCTAACTGTTGAGAACCGGAATAGGGACCTCGTAAATACAAAGGACTTCCTGCAGATGAAGCAGGACTTCCTCTGGGAAGAATGGGCGCTCCCGTAACAGTAGGAAGCCGGGGACTGCAGATGAGAAGGGACTTCCCTGCTGAGCTGGAGGAGGGCTTCCGGTATGAGAGGTGGGACTTCCGGCTAGAAATAACAGGAAGTCCTTTACCTAGAGGGACATTGTAGGGCGGTGGGCTTTGCTATGGGAAGACTGGCTGGGGTCGGGGTGGGGCTGGGGCTGGAGGTGGGAATGGGGGGTCTTAAAGGAAGAGCCGCCCTTGAGAGAGGAGCCAGGCGGCCCCAGGAGGGAGGTGTTCAGGGCAGGGTCTGCTGAAGACCATGGGGCGTCCCCAGAGTCAGATGCTCACCTGGACCCCATCCTGCGCAAAGAAGGCACGAGCGTCAGCCTGTATGGCAAGCTGGAGGCAGGTGGCGTCGCCCCAGAGGGGACAGCGACGGAGGAGCAGGCGGGAGGCCCTCTTCTCGTTGCTGCGGTAGCACTCTCCAAAGAGGTCTGGGGACGGGGCTCAGTGAGCGGGCAGCGGGTGCACACAGCACGCCCCCTCCCTCGGCGCCCAGGCCCGGCTCCACGGCTCCACGCACCGACACCCATGCTCTCAAACGTGGCCGCCAGCTCCTTCCGCCGGGCCGCCTCGTCAGCCTCGGCTTCCTGGCGAGCCATCACGCGGAGCAGCAGGCAGGCCCCGAGCGCAGAGGACACAGCGTTGGAGCCCTAGGGACACAGACAGTGCATGGAGAGTGTGGGGTGCGGGGCGGGGCGGAAGCTAACTGCGGTCATCAGAGGCCGAGGGTTCGGGAAGCCTTCACCGGGACACACACTGCATGGTTCCGCTTAGGTGAGGTCGGGAGCAGTCAGATTGGCGACAGACAGAGCAGGATGGCGACTGCCAGGAGCTTGGACAAACGGGCAGTTATTTTTTTTTTCATGGGGAAAAGTTCAGTTTGGAAAGAAGTTCTAGAAATAGATGACAGCAGTGTTTGCACAATAATGTGAATGCTGCCCAAATGCACACTTACAAACTGTTAAAATGGTCATTTTTTGTTGTTGTTTCGAGAGGCTCTCACTGTAGTCCAGGCTCGACTTGAACTTTTGATCCTTATTCCTCAGCCTTCTGAGTGCTAGAATTACAGGTGTGCACCACTACACCTGGCTTAAAATGGTAAATTTTATGTCTATTCTACAATTTTGTATTTTATTTTTTTAAGACAAGGTCTCACTGTGGGCTGGCCTTGAACTTGCAGGGATCCATCTACCTCAGTCTCCCAAGTGCTGGGGTTACAGGGGAGTGCCACCATGCTTGGTTTATTTTATATATATATATATATATATATATATATATATATATATATCTCCCCCAGCACCAGGGATGGAACTCATAACCTCGGGCCTGCTAGGCAGGCACTTAAACCGCTGAGCCAAACTCCCAGCCCTAGTTTTTTGAGGCAGGGTTGCACTATGTAGCTCAGGCTGCCCTTGTGCTGGCGCTGTAGCCCAAGCCAGACTCTAACTCACAATGCTCCACCTATCTCAGCCTCCCGAGTGCTGGGATTAAAGGAGTGCGCCACCACACCGGCTTATTTTATAATTTTTTAAAAACAGAAAATTTAGCCAGGTGTGGTGGCACACACCTTTAATTGCAGCACTCGGGAGGCTGAGGTAGGAGGAGCGTTGTGAACTCGAGGCCGGGTTGGGCTACAATGTGAGCACAAGTCCGACCTGAGCTACATAGTTCGACCCTACCTCAAAAAACTAGGGCCGGGAGTTTGGCTCAGTGGCTTAAGTACCTGTCTGTCAGGCGCAGGGTTGTGAGTTTGATGCCTGGTGCCACCAAAAAAAAAAGAAAGAAAAGAAACCACCAGCCGGGCGTGGTGGCGCACGCCTTTAATCCCAGCACTCGGGAGGCTGAGGTAGGAGGAGCGTTGTGAGTTCGAGGCCGGCCTGGGCTACAACGCGAGCGCAAGGCCGGCCTGAGCTACACAGTGCGACCCTGCCTCAAAAAACCAGGGCTGGGAGTTTGACTCAGTGGCTTAAGCGCCTGCCCTGGCAGGCACGAGGTTGTGAGTTCAATCCCCAGTACCGCAAGAAAAAAAAAAAAAAAAAGAAAAGAAACCACCATATATTGCCAATGAGAATGTAAAACATGGCAATCGCTCTGGAAAAGTGTGGCAGTTCCTCAAAGAATTAAACACAAGGTATCTTAGTAACTTTTCTCATTGCTGAGATGGAATACCCAACACCCAAAGTTAAAGGAGGAGAGGTTTATTTAGTAGAGGCTTCAGCCCATAATCAGCTGAGGGGCATCACAGAGGAGAAACAGTTCAAGGTGGGGAGAGGGCAGCAAAGCAAAGCAAGCAAGGAGCCTTAGCAGCTTTTCTCTACCTCTTTTATATTCCATCTAAGCTGCCAAGATTAGGGCAGTGGCAAACCTTCAGTGGACCAATATGGTAATCACCCTTAATCCTAGCATTGCATCATTAATCACACATACTCTAGATACAGCCACCTCTGAGGCTGAATCAGGAGGATTATTGCAAGTTTGAGACCAGCTTTGGTTACAAAGTGAGCTCAAGTCCAGCCTGAACTGCATAGCAAGACCCTGTCTCAAAAAAAAAAAAAAAAAAAAAAATCCCCACCTATGACTGCATGAGGCTTTGGGGGACATCCAGAGACAAGCCAGAACCACTGGTTACTGGATGACCCAGCAATTCCACTTCTAGATAAATGCCTAAAAGAGTGTTGAAACAAAACTTGTATGTGAATATTCACAGCAGCCTTATTGACAATAATCAAAAGCCAAACAACCAAAATGAATGGATGGATGGGTGGATGAATGGATGGATAAAATGTGGTCTGTTCATACAATGGAATATTAGTCAGTCATAAAAAGGAATGCAGCACTGCTAGCTGCTATAATATGGACGAACCTTGAAAACATGCCAAAGAAAGAAACCAGTCACAAAAGGCCACATTGCATATGGTTACCTTTAGATGGAATGTCCACAATAGGCAAATGCATAGAGACAGGAAGGGGATTAGTGGTCAGCAGAGGGCGGGGGAGAACTGAATGTGGACTGACTGCTTAGGAAATAAAAGGTTTCTATTTCTGGTGGTTTCAAATTCTGAAAGTAGGTAGTGTGACGATTATATAACTCTGTGAGTGTACTAAATGCCTCTCAATTGTATACTTCAAAATGGGTTCAGTGGTGAAGCCAGGCATGATGGTGCACGCCTGGAATGTCCACCACTCGGGAGGTTCAGGCAGGACCATGAGTTGGAGCCCAGCCTGGGCCACCCAGCAAGACCTCATCTCTAAATATAAAATGGTTGAGGAGCCGGGGATACAGCTCAGTGGCACAGTGCCTGCCTGGCAAGTGCAAGGTCCTGGAGGCCCTGGGTTCAATCCTCAATTAAAAAAAAAAATGGGTAAGAATCTTATGTGAATTTTTATCTTGATGTTTAAAAATCTCAGGGTTGGGGATTTAGTTCAGCAGCACAAGCACCTGCATGGCAAGGTTGCGAGTTTGATCCCTGGTACTGACAAAAACAAAACAAAATCTCAGTTAAAATATTTGGAACCCATGACCTGATGTATTGAAACAGCCCATTGTTGTTGTTTTGTTGCTGTTGTTGTTGTTTTTGTTTTGAGACAGGGTTTTGTTCTGTAATTCAGGTTGGCCTTAAATTCACTAGGTAGCCCAGGCTAGCCTCAAACTCACAGCAATCCTCCTGCCTCAGCCTCCTGAGTGTTAAAAGGGGCCCTATCAGGATGATTCCATGGCATAAAGCAACTTCATTTTGGATCCTGTTCGATCTTATTGTTTCAGTTTCTCAGACCTCTCTCTGGGGTGCTCCACCTGCCTTGCAAGTGGACTGTCTGGGGACTGTGTGGAAACGACTCCATGTGTCAGCTACAGGGTCGGGTCCTGCCTTCCACAGGAAATCAGTGTGAAAGAATGAGATGCATCTCTGTGTGACCAGGTGCCCAACATACAGTACTGTACATTGCTCATGGAAAAAATCAGCTTATGAAAAAATGCATGCTGAAAAGCCACACGTGGTGGCGCACTCCTGTAATCCCAGCACTCAAGAGGCTGAGGCAGGATAATCTTTTGTAAGTTCAAGACCAGCCTGGGCTACAAAGTGAGCCCAAGGCCAGCCTGAACTGCATAGTGAGATCCTGTCTCAAAAAGACAAAATAAATAAACAAGAAGAAGAAAAAGAAAAATGCATGCTGTAGGGGAGAAAAAGAAGACGCAGCCGTCGGTGTCACACATCAAGGAGTGAGGATGCAGTGTGCAGTGTGGCGAAGTAGGTCAGAGGTCAGGGCGTCGTGCAGTGAGCTCCTTGGTGTCCCTTAGGGCACCCTTAGGACCAAGATGCGAGGCAGAAGTCAACACTCACCATCTCCCAGAAGTAAATGGCCATCTGGGCTCTGTTCAGCAGCAGTGCCCAGAACAGCAGATCGCTCCACGGCGCCTGCCCGAAACTCGCTTCCAGTGCGGGTTCCGATGCGGCCCAATCGGAGAGCAGACAAACCTGCAGGTGCGGGAGGCGTGGCTAGTGCTGCCACTTCCGGTCAGATGTCCCTTGGCCTCGCCCTCTCGGATTGGCCCCTCCCCACCACGGTGTGGCCCCGCCCCTCCCAGCGTGGCCCCGCTCCCGGCCCCTCCGAGCGCCCTGCACCTAGCCGCGCGCTTACGCTCTCCCTGCAGCCCTTGCCGGTGTGCGGGTCCCGAGCGTTCACGGCGGGGTACTTCGGCGCGCACGTCTCCCCCAGCAGCGTCCTCAGTACTTGTCCCACCTGAGGCGGCCGGAGCTCGTCAGCGCCCCCTTTGGGCCCCGGGGCTTTGGTGGCCGCCCCGTGGGCCGCCTGGTCCAGGAGCGAGCGGATGAGCGAGTGCGCGGGCGCCGCGCTGTAGAGCTGGGCCAGGCGAGCGGGCGTCAGGAAGTGGCCGAGGCTGAGGCCGTGGGAGATGAGCAGGCGCACGAACTCGGGCCGGTCGTTCAGCAGGGCGTCCATGAGCGACGCCTCCAGGTGAAAGGACTGCGGGGAGAAGAAGAGTAGGGCGCGAGATGCGCAGGGACAGAGGCCGGGGGCTCCGAGGCCGAGGACAGAGACAGGGCCGCTACGAGCGAACGATAGACGGGTGGATGGAGAGAAGGAGCAAGCGGTGAACAGATGAACAATCGAGGTGGATGGGCAGTTCCGGGAAGGCTGGACGGTCATAATGGGAGGGTAGGTGTCCAAAGGTCAGGGGAGCCACCCCTTGGCCACAGCCCCAAACCCCAGGCCCTGACTCCTCACCCGCCACTGGATGTCCCCCCGGAAGAGTTCACTCTGGGCGATGTCCACGCGGTTCCAAGTCACAGCCAAACGCAGCTCGTCCAGGTAGGCTGAGGCCTCAGAGCTCCGACAGGCTGCAGGTGAGAGGGGGCAGAGACAGGAAGGCAGGGCAGGGTGAGGCCATATGGGTGCAGCTATATCCTGGGCCCTTTTATTTCCAGACTGGGTCTCCCTAAGCTGGGCTCAAACTTGGGATCCTCCTGCCTCAGCCTCCCAGAGTGTGGAGATTGCAGGCCTGCACCACCATGGCCAGCTCAAGTGTGAAGTCAGTGGGCTTGGGGCCAGCACTCAGACCAGTGGATCAGAACCACCAAGCCACGTGAAGAGCATCACTTAGTCATTTCGTGTCTCTTGGTGTGCTGGGAAATGTGGGCTCTGATTAACATGTGGAAAATCAGACACCGGGAAGACCTCATGAGAGGAAAGAGGCAACAATAGCAGAAAATGAGGCTGGAAAAACTCTGAACATGAGGACTCCACGAGTGAACTCCAGGAGGTCACTGAAAACCGCACAGAGAGCCAGGTGTGGCTGCAGGGGACCCAGTCCCTCTACTACAAAGGGGACCGACCGTGGTACCCTGTGGCATCACTGTCCCTGATAGCAGCTGCAGGATGAAGTTCCAAACCACAGAGAGCCTGCACCTTGTCCGGCAGCCCTGTGAGGCCGAGGGCTGGGGACACAGAGGTCCGGAGAGATGCAGGGATGTGTGGGACTGTGACACGGCCTTTACTCCTTTTCGTAAAACAGAGGTCAATTCAGAGCAGGATTTTCTGTGATTCTGTGAGAATCTCCCCTACTTTTCTCATGGTTTCAAGAGAAGGAAAGGAAATACTTAGTTTGGGTTTGGTTTGGTTTGGTTTAGTTTGGCATATGGAGGTAATGGGGATCAAACCCAGAGAGCTCTAAGCTACATCCCCTGCCCTTTTTTTTTTTTTTTGACATTTTTAAAATATTTTGACACAGGGTCTCACTGAGTCACCCAGGCTGGTCTCCAACTTACAATCCTCCTGCCTCAGCCTCCCCGGTAGCTGGAATAACAGGCATGCACCACTACACCCGGCAAGAGAGTGGTGTTTGAGAGCCCGCTTTATACGCTGTAGTCTATAACCTGGCACCATGCATCACCAGGACCTCCGGGCCCCTCTGTGCATGCCATGTCCCATATGGAGCTCGGAGTCTACATCCAAACCTCTCTTCCCCAGGTCTGCCGTCAGCCAGCCAGACACCCAGGAACTGTCCCTGTCCCTCTCCTCCCATCCCTCCCGTCAGTCCCCAAGCCATACCTCCAGCCCTCATCTCTCTGCCGAGTCTCCCATACAATCCCTGTGTCCCAGCCACAGTTCCAGCCCCACCCCCCACACGCACTGCACTACAAGTCCCTTCCCTTGGTCAGGGTCTCACCTCCTCCCCAGCCCGCTCCTCCCACTCCCTGGGGTCTCTCCACACACAGGACTGACCCATGTCCCCCACGACCCCTGCCTCCCAGGACTCTGTCCCAGCCCCAGCCTGGTATCCACAGTCCCTGGTAGCTTTGCTGCCCGATGCTACAGGCCCGGCCCTCGGGTGACCCCCTGATCCCTCCCAGGCATGCCTCATGCAGGCTGGGGCTGAATCCTCAGTCATGAGGCCTGACCCCTGTCAGCAGCCAAGTGACGTTGGGCAAGTCACTTTCCCCTCTGAGCCTGGGTCCCTTCCTCTTTAAAGTGGCGCAGTGGGCCAGGTCCTTGCAAGGGGAGGTGGAGGACCAGGGCTCGGTGCGCATGCTCACTGCTCTGCACAGCATCCTGAGCACCCCAGACCTAAGAAGCGAACCCCATCCATCCTCCTCTGCTACCCGCAGGGCCCAGTGGCCAGCTCCCGTGTGCCCAGGGACTTACAGCCCCACCCCTTGAACCACAGCTTACAAAATCCACCGTGCTTTTCTCCCAGGAGCCCGCTGGGTTAACTTCTGAAAAGCAAACTGGATCTGCCTGGCTGTCACCCTCCACTTAAAAGATGTGTCCCCAGGGAGACAGAATCAGACAAGAGCCCCCCTACCTAGGGTCCCCACTGAGGACCAAGCGCTGCCAATGGGGCTCACAATACTCCTGATAGACACTATCTCCATCTCTCAGAGACAGAAACTGAGGCTCAGAGACAGGAAGTCTCTTACTTAAGGTCACACAGTCGGGGAGGAGCCCAGCTGTTTTCTCAAATTCAGCTTTGACTCCAAAGTTAAAAGTCACTGCTCTCAAGCTCCCCACAAACATGGCGGGGCCAGCTGGGGGGACCTGGGGCTGCAGTGCAAACAACTCTCCCCACTCAGGTCCCCAGAACCACAGAACCCTACTCACCCATCCCCTCCAGTCTCTAAGCCCAGATTCTGCTGGCTCACCAAGGTCCAGTTGAAATACTGCCCTCTTCCTGGAGTTTCTCCCTACCGATGGTGACTCTTCCCTAAGCTTTTATCTTAAGTTTTACTTAACAGCGTGTCCAGGGCTGGGGTGTGTGACTCCATGCACGAGGTCCTGGGTCACATCCCCAGCTCAGAGAGAGAACAAGAGACACCAAGTGACTCTAGTAGGATCTGGCTGCTTGAGATCAGGAAATAGCTATTTGATGACTGACTAAGTAAGGCCCATTCTCAGCCTGTCAGGCACTGATGATGCTCCCTGCCTTGGTTTCCTACATTCAGGCCTCTGAGATGCTGTCTCTAGTGAAATATCAGGGCTCCTCGCTGGGAGAGCTTTGGTTCCTGTCCGAAGTGTGCAGCACACAATGGAGGCGTGTAGGAAAGGAAGAATGGGTGGGTGGATGGATGGATAGGGAGATTTGTGAATGACAAATGGATGGATGAAGAAATGAAGGACAGATGGACATATGGGTGGACTGACGGGAAGATGAGAGAATGGATGGATGGACCCAATAGAGAAACTCAGAGACAAAAGGCGCACAGCCTCAGATGGGCGAGGGTGACAGAGCCCCCAGGCCAGGTAAGGGGCTGAGGCCGAGCTGAGAGAGGGGAGCACGGGGGAGCCCAAGGGTTACCGTTCACGAGGGCCTTCAAAACAATCGTCTCGAACTCCTCGGAGCCATCCTCTGACGAATAGACGGTCAGCAACTCCTTCCGGGTCATGATCCTCTCCACCTGCAGGCATGGAACCCTGCACACCCAGCTTCTCCGGAGCCCGCTGCTCCCCAGGACCCAGGAGTCCAGGCCCAGCCCCCCACCTCAGGACCCAGAGGAGCCCCCCAAAGTCATACCTGGGCCTGCAGGACCTCGGGGTCTCCTTTGGGGAAGAAACGCCTGATCCGGTCTCGGGCTTCACCTCGCCTGGTGCCCCCACTCCCTGGGGCCAGAGAGTCTTCCAGGATCTCAGCCAGGCAGTCAGCAGCACCCCCAGAGCCAGCCACCAGGAGGCAGGGGAGCTGGGCCTGGGTGGCGTCCTCTATCCGCTAAGGATGCAGGGGACGGCGGGTTGGAGAAGGCAGGACATTGCCCCTCCAGCCCTCCTCCACTGTGAAAGACTCAGGGCCCAGGACCTGGCCCCCTCCACCAGCCCAATACCTTCAGCATCCTCTCATCACCATCAATCAGGAGAAGGAGGACGGGGATGTCAATTCCGGTCCCTAAGGGAAGAGAGCCAGGAACGTGGTTACTACCCATCAGCCCGTGCTGCCTATGGGAGACCACAATTCCCAGGAGTCCCTGGGGCGAGAGGTTGCCTCTTCCTGACCCTGTGTTTTGAGAATCATGAGACCTCTGTGTGTGTGTGTGTGTGTGTGTGTGTGTGTGTGTGTCTGTCTGTCTGACTAGGAACTGAACCTTTTGCCTTTCCACTGAGCTACATACCCAGCCCCCCACCTTCTTTTAATAAACATCACTTAGTAGCTAGGTTGCCTAAGCTGAACTCAAAATTGCCATCCTCCTGTTTTAGGCTCCCAGAGTGCTAGGGTCACAGTCACTAACTGTTTCATTGGTTTTGTTTTGGTTTTGTGTTGTTTTGCTTTGTATTTTGAGACCAGGTCTCACTCTGCAGTTCAGGCTGAACTTGAACTCACTTTGTAGCCCAGGTTGGCCTCAAACTCATGGCTATCCTTCTGCCTCAGCCTCCCCGAGTGCTGGGATTGCAGGCATGCACCACCACGTCCCATGTTCATTTTGTTTTGTTTTATGAGACGGTCTTGCTGTGTACTGCAGGCTGGCCTTTAACTCACTGTATAGCCCAGGCTGGCCCCTAACTCAGCCTCCTGCATGCTGAGATTAGAGGCGTGTGCCACCATGTCCGGTCCCAGCTGGGAATTGTCATTTCTTTGTGTACCTTGGGAGGTGGCTGTACTGCTGAACCTCTCCAGGGAGAAGAGAACTTGGGACCGGAACTCCTGGGCTCCAGAGAGACCCAGGCATTTCTTCCATGAGTCAATCTTAACATTGATTAACAAATTAGAAGCCAGAGGAGGTAAAAGTTCACATAGGAAAAGAAGCAAATAGCAATGGAAAGAACTATCCAAACATCATAAAGTCATGTACTAAAGTCCAAAAGCAAAATCCTGTAAGATGGTTTCATACTAACTCTGGCCCCATTGAAATAAGCCCCTGGGATGAATTACTGCTCTGCCACTTATCCTGGAGCTGCGGGCTAATGTGGTAATGCAAGAAAATAGCATAGCAGCCTGGTGGCACATGCCTGTAATCCCAGCACTTGGGAGGCTGAGGTAGCAGGATCACCGATACCTTGAGGCCAGCCTGGGCTGCATAG
>RJWM01033211.1:15000-20809 GCA_004363535.1 Dasyprocta punctata
CCACAATGCACTCAAGCTGAAAATACGAATGCTGACATGATGCCGAAAAGCTGGGGATCGCTGGGGATTTAGCTCAATGGCATAAGTGCTTGCCTGGCAAGCCCGAGGTCATGAGTTCGATCCGCAGTGCAAAAACAAAAGCTTGGGATCTGGAAACTTTTCGGATTTCTTCTAATTTGAGATGCTGGACTGCACAGTATGCCCAAAGATGGGAATTCTCTGAAACTGCAACCATTTCTGATTCCAGATGTTTCCGATAAAAGCTACTCAGCCTGTGTCACACTTACAATATGACCTTCTTGCAAGACAAAACTATAGTGCTGGAAGCAGACATGGAGGCACACACCTGTGATCCCAGCTCTCCAGAGGCTGAGGCAGGAGGCTCCCAGGAAGTTCAAAGCTGGCCTGAGTTACATAGTGAGACGTCTCAAAAAATAAAACAAGCCAGGTGTGACGGCACACACCTGTAAACCCAGTAGTCAGGAGGCTGAGGCAGGACGATTGCCATGAGTTTGAGGCCAGCCTGGGCTAAATAGTGAATCCAAAACTAGCCTGGACTACATAGTGAAATCCTGTTTCATAAGAAAACATAAAAAAGAGGCCGGCTTGGGCTACAACGCGAGGGCAAGGCTGACCTGAGCTACATAGTGTGACCCTGCCTCAAAAAACTAGGGCTGGGAGTTTGGCTCAGTGGCTTAAGTGCCTCTCTGGCAGACGCGAGGTTGTGAGTTCAATCCCCAGTCCACCAAAAAATAAATAAATAAAATAAAATAAAAATTTAAAAAGTAAAAAAGAAAAAAACGGGGGAGGGAAGAACCCTCTAGGAATCAAGAACAGGTTGGGGAAGCCAGGCATGGTGGCGCACGCCTTTAATCCCAGCACTCGGGAGGCTGAGGTAGGAGGAGCGTTGTGAGTTTGAGGCCGGCTTGGGCTACAATGCGAGCGCAAGGCCAACCTGAGCTACATAGTGCGACCCTGCCTCAAAAAACTAGGGCCGGGAGTTTGGCTGCATGGCTTAAGTGCCTGTCTGACAGGCGCTAGGTTGTGAGTTCAATCCCTGGTGCCGCGAAAAAAAAAAAAAGAGCAGGTTGGTGGTGTCAGGTGTTAGAGAATGACAGTAACAGAACCGGCCTACAGCCTCACTTGGTTCCAAATACTCCAATATATGCATGTGAACATTCATAGACATTCCCCCCAAGAGAGGCACTTGTAATAACTGTATGATGATTTTAAAATTAAAATTGAAGCTGATGAGCTAAACAAGTTTAGAAATTAATTTTGACAGAGTGTGGTGGTGTACGCCTGTAATCCCTGCACTCTGGGAGGCTGAGGCAGGAGGATTGCAAATTCCAGCCCAGCCTGGAGCAATTTAGTGATTCATGGAAGTTCAATTGGGGGAGTTGGAATGTAACCCAGTGCTAAAGCCCTGGCTTCAGTCCTTAGTGCCACCCACAAAATAGTTCATACAGACAGTGTTTACAAAGAAACTGCTTTTAGTTTTGTTGATTTTTCTCTGCCATACATTTGTTTTTATCCTACTGATTTCCACCCTTCTCTCATTTCCTTGCTTCCTCAGAGTGGATTTGCTATTCTGTTTCTAGGGTGGTTTTTTTTTTCTTTTTAAAAGTTTTTTGTAAGTTGGGAAGCTTAAATCGATGCGCGGCTTTTCTAATATATGGATTTAAATCACACACACACGTATTATGCCCTAAAGCATGTGTGTGTCACACCCTCGTTATCATTCAATTCAAAATACCTTCTAACTTTTGTTTCTTCTTTCTCCCTGTGGGCCATTTACCAACTCAGCTCATGCAGCGACATGAATGAAGCTCACGAAGTCCACACCCGCTAGAACAAGCCGGGCCCACAAGTGTGCACCGATTCTCTGTACGCGAGGTATAAACGCATCCAGAGCTGCCCCCCGCCGCCCCACCGCGCGCTCTGGACGTAGCTCGGGGGAGCCCACACCAGCGCAGCTAAGCGCGAGGTCCCGGGTTCGAGCCCGGCCGCTGCGTGCTGGCAGGCAGGGTGCAGAGGGACAAATCCCCCGTGCTTTCCTGCATGCAGGAGAGATTTTAAGATAAAGATTTGTGAATCACAGAAATCGGTGAGAAGAGATGCGTGACCACAGGAAACTCCCCGAATTTTGGCCGGGCCAGGCCGCTGGGCTCCGGGGTCCCCGAGCCACTCACCGCCCACGCCCGTCTTCTGCTGCGCCACGTAGGACTCGAAGCGCAGGCGGAAGCGGTCCTCGCCGCCCGGCCGGCAGTGGGTGCCGTCGTCCACCAGGAAGAAGGCGGAGTAGTTGTAGTCCAGGGGGAACTCGACCCCGTCCTCAGGGTCGCCGCGCCACCGGTACTTTGCGGGGAATGAGCCCTGGGGACAAAGCCAACCAGGGGGCCCTTCCAGGAGGGGGCAGGAAACGCGCCTCCACCCTCACACCCTGGGTCTGGTCCCCCCACTGCTTCCCGGACCCCGGGTCACCTTGGGGTTGGTGAGGGTGTCTCTGTTCCGGACCACGCCCCAGGGCGCCACGCCCATGGCCACCACCTTGCTGCCCCCGGTGCTGGCCGTCTGGTGGTCCCGCACCGCCACGCCCACGTGCCTGCCGATGCCAGTGTGCAGCCCCCCGGTGACGATCCAGGCCCCTGCACAGAGCCGCAGGTAAGAGACGGAGGGGACAGTTCGGAGTCAGAAAAAGCTGCGTGGGAGGTGGCACTGGGGCCCAGCCACCCGCCCACCCTTGGTCACCTGTGCTCTGGGCGGCCCGCACTAGCCCACGTCGTAGCAGGTCCTGCAGCCAGGTCTGGAGGACAGGGCCCCCCGAACCCCCCAGGACCGACACCACCAGGTTTGGGGCTCGAAAGCCCCATGTTCGGGTGACCAAACTATAAATAGTTGCTGGATCCGTGCGGTCAGACAGCCGGAGGAACTGTGGACACACGGGCAGGGGGACAGGGGAAGGGAATGGAGACCAGAGACGACATGGGGGACAGACACCCAGAGACGGAGGGGAACAGAGACCCAGAGATGGAGGGGGACAGACACCCAGAGACGGAGGGGGACAGAAACCCAGAGACGGAGGGGGACACAGACCCAGAGATGGAGGGGGACACAGACCCAGAGATGGAGGGGGACACAGACCCAGACGGAGAGACGGGTCCAGTGGGGAGACACGTGCCCAGCCCGGGCCCTGGCACTGCTCTGGGCCCCCGAGGCTCCGGCCCCACCCCACCCCCATCTTGCAGCCTCACATTGCTGGGTCTGCGGCCGGCGCCCACGAATTCCAGCTCCCCATAGGCATCGGTGGGCTTCTCCGTGGTGTGAACATCACTGTCCCACACGGTCACCACAGCTGCCCCAAATGCGTCCTCCACGGCCACCGAGGAGTGGGCACTCCGGGGGCGCCCACACTGGCACAGGGTCCCTCTGGGGGTGCAAAGGGGGAGCATGAATCTAGGGGTGTCCTCACTGACCCCCGGCATTCTGTAGGAATATCCATGTGACCTCTGTGCCCAGAGGGAGGCAGAGTCCATGCTGACCTGGTATTGGCTCTGACGCCTGGGGAGACTGAGTCTGGGACAGATGCGGTCCCCCTTTCCCACCAAAAGAAGCCACAAGTAAGTAGAGGGGTGCACAGGGCCCCACCCCACTGTGGCATGTGGGGTCCACGGGGGAAAAGCAGCAAAAGCCATCAGCCAGGGTCCTCGCTGCCCTCAGCCCAAAGAAGTCATGATCATCACAAGAAGGCAAATTCAAAGAAGAAAGACAGAAGAAAAATTGGGGAGGGGAACAAATCCATCAGGGCATAGGGGCATGGCACATCTCTGTAATCCCAGCATTCAGGAGGCTGAGGCAGGGGGCTCACCATGAGCTCAAAGCCAGCCTGGGCTACAGAGTGAGTTCCAGTCCGATCTGAACTATACAGAAAGGTCTTGTTTCAAAACATGAATCGATAAATAGCCAGAGAATAATTCAGAGAGCTCATGTGCTGGAGGCTGAGGCAGCTGCATGACTTCAAGCATTAGGGTTCACCTCTCTGAGCCTAAATTCCCTACTCCAGGGGAAAAAAGATAATAGCTTCGCTTACTCCAGAGAACTCTGAGGAGCCTCGGAAATAACGCCATGTTTCCGAAATGAGGATTGCCTGCCGGTCCCAGTGGGAGACAGCCTGCGTGAACTTCACACCGAGCTTTAAATAACTTTGAATAACACAGCGAGAAAGTCATTTCTTTTTCAGTTCTGACTGCAGTCAGGGAGTAGGCTCAGCTGGGTGTCTGAGTATCTTTCATGCCTAACCCTTTGCTACACTTTTTTTTTAGTAGAAAAAAAGCAAGCCCCAAGCCCAGAAAAAACTGGGCTGCCAAATCATCCAGTCGGAAAATAAATACCTTTATTTGCTGTTCATTGTTTTTGGCTCTCTTGCTTGTTTCTTTCAGATGGAACAAGATTCCCATTTATGGTCACTGTACATAATTTTTTTTCCCTAAATAAATATATAATTCTCCCTGGCTGCTGTGATTGGCACCAGAGTTTCAAAGAGCAAGGGGATGAGAGGGTCAGTTGAAAACATATCTGGTCCCTGATTCCAGAAAGAATTCAGATAGCGAAGGTGACCTGGATTGCTGTAAACAGGGAGAGTCCATTTAAGGACTAATTTTATGGAAATGATAATACAGGTGGCTCAAACTGTGGGAGGATGGCACTCTGGGAGGCTGAGGCAGGAGGATTGCAAGTTCAGGCTCAGCTTGAGCACTTTGTGATTTAGCAAGACTCTGTCTCAAAATAAAAAAAATAAAAATGAGCCAGGAGCACTTCTGTAACCTCAGCACTCAAGAGACTGAGGCAGGAAGACTGCCTGGAGTTAGAGGCCACCTGCGCTACACAGTGAGACCAAGGGTGTAGCTCAGTGGGTTCCATCCCCAGTGCCCCTCCCCCCAGACATGGCCGCCTGACCCTGATGCACACAGGACACAGGAAGTGTCTCCACCTGGCCGGTTCCTGGCACACTGGAAATTACAGCGAGGGGACACATCCCTCCTCCCTGAGCCACACCCAGGGCCTGGGCTTGCCTCAGTTCATTTTGTATCCATCTCAGCGCCATCCTTGGACCCCTTCATGTCCTTCCAGCTACTTGTCCTGGGCTGTTTCTAGCAAAACTCCTAGGAACAATCCTGAGCCCGAGCTGTTCAGAGCTGTCTCCTCCTAGCCATGTGACAGCTTGTTATATTTACTGGGCGCCTCGTATTTTTAGACACTTGGTAAAATTAGATCAGGGCAGCACTCAGGAGGCTGAGGTAGGTGGAGCATTGTGAGTTCGAGGCTGGCTTGGGCTACAGCGTGAGTGCAAGGCTGGCCTGAGCTACATAGTGCGACCTTGCCTCAAAAAACTAGAGCTGGGAGTTTGGCTCAGTGGCTTAAGTGCCTGTCTGGCAGGTGTGAGGCTGTGAGTTCGATCCCCGGTGCCACAAAAAATAAAATTAAATTAAATAAATTTTATATTAGGGCTAGGCACAGTGCCACATGGCTATAAATCCCAGCATTTGAGAGGCTGAGGCAGGAGGATCCCAAATTCAAGCCCAGCTTGGGCAACTTAGTGGTTTAGTAAGACCCTTTCTCAAAATGCAAAACAGACCAGGGATTTAACTCAGTGGCATAAGTGCCTGCCTGGCAGGCACGAGATTGTGACTTCGATCCCTAGTACCGAAAAAAAGAAAAAGAAAAGGCTAGCAAGGTCAAGCTTGGTAGGAAGGCCCTGGGTTCCATCCCCAGCAACAAAAAGAAAAAGAAAGGAAAGGACACCGTGGCA
>RJWM01033212.1:0-13925 GCA_004363535.1 Dasyprocta punctata
TTCATAATCTCTAAAGTATCATGCTTAGACTGTTACCTCAAGAAGAGTCTATATTTAGATAGATAATGTAATTGATGCTTGGTAACACATAGACAATTAGTAGAATTAAGGAGTGATGTTTAACCTTACTAGCAGCCCTAGATAACTTAATAAAAATAATGAACTAACATAGACAAATCTTACTGAGTTGGGAATTTTTTAATGTAAATTTACAGTTTTAAAATTATAACATAGGAAATAAGTATCTTTACATGTCTTCATAAAAATTTCATTTCTAGATGTTTAAAACTGGCAAAAGAATTTGCAAAAATAGGTATATCACTCTTCCATACCATAGTACTTGCCGACAGTGAAATAATGCAACCCCAATTATATAGTCACCATTATTTTTGCAGTTTTACTTACCTTGAAAACCAAATGTCCAAATTATACTGCATTTGAATATAGGACATTTAGGGTTATATAAGGAGACATATAAAGTGCAAAGACCAACAAATACCTACCTTCTAAAAATGTATTTGTTTAATGGAATAATGATCTTATGTGATGATTCAGAATTTATGCATTGTTTCCAAAAGGATTAGTTATTTTTACAGCAGTATTGCAATATTGCAACATTACAAAGCATATAGATAGGAATAAACAAGGAGAGGGGATGTCCTATATATTATGTCCTTATTATTTTGCAATCCACTTAGTTGGTACACCAATGGAATATGCACTCTGCATGAAACTTGATGGATACTGAATGGTAAAACCAAATGAACTTAATGCTTATCTTGAACTGTGAAGAGTAACATATACTTCCTACTGCAATGAAAGGAAATGATTGGTGCATATGCAGAAAATTATATCCATGGAAAATTAGACTAAAGTAATGAGAGCAAGCTAAACATGATCATAAAAGTAACAGATACATAACAATTAGTATAAGTCTTAAAATAATTCCTTTTGCTTGCAGGCTTTCATCGTGGTGTTTTGGTTCATTACTATGAGAAAACAAAGAGTAAGATGCTAGAGGGTGAGACTGTAATTAGAAAAGATTCAATCGGTTTTCATGCGTATTTGCTTCTAGTGAGGCATCCTTTCTCAGGAGGGCTTTGTTATTTAGTTCAGATGGTCAGTGTCCAAACTGCATGGATGCTGAGCATTGTTAGAGGAATGACAGAGTAAACAGGGAATCATACAATGCAGTGCAAGTCAGAAACCTATCCAAATGGAACTAGCAAACCAAGACAAGAATTGCTTTATGATCTGCAATTTAGAGTCTGCACGTGAAGTTCCTTCTTAAAACAAAACAAAGTATGGTGATCTGAAAATTCCAGCAAAGCACAGATGCAGCTAACACTATGCTAACATTGACTCTCTGAATCACAGTTCATGGAAGAGCAGTAATAGCCTCCTGAGCTAAATGTTATGCATCTGGAATGGTATTTATTGCCTCACGGAAACACAAAACTAGAATTTTAAGTTTACTGATCAAGGTGACTTTGATAAAAGAATGACAGGAAACTGTGCAAGTTAAGGATTACACATGATAGTAAACATTAATATAGTTGAAAGAGATAGATTTTAAAAAAGTGTATTCTTTGTTTTATCCATTTAACCCTTTACTAAGTAACTGCATGACACATGACTCTCAAATCATTTCTGCAGTTATTCATATGATGGCATTTATTTAAACATGACTAAAACAGGGGTTGATGGAAACAACAAATAGAATGTTAAGTCCATAATGTGTCAAACATTTAGTTGAAACATTTTTCAAAACTTATCTTTTATATTTTCTCACAAGAAACATTTCTAGTCATCCTTACTTAATAAGTAACAAAATTGAATTCTTCACTAAGTAAATCATCTTAGATCACAAATGCGGTTAGATAGCTAAACTGAGATTGAATTTCGACTTTCTTCCAGAGATCATGTTTTATGCATTTTCATGTGTTGTGCTGCAAGAAATGTGATTAGAAGCATCTTCGTGTGGCAACTCATCTTGTCTGATGAAATACACCTCTCTCAGCTAAGGCTGGATTTTTGAATACCTGAAATGCATTCCACAACAATTCCATCTTCCATATAAAACATGCATAGAAAATATGGTTGGAAACATGAAATATTAAAAAGCCTGACCCATCACAGTACTGTGATTGAAGGATATGTAAATAATCCATTTGTATTAAGATGCATCCTCTCTTAATAGTCCTAATATCAGAAATTTTCATCAAATAAAAATTTTGAAATGTCAGAAATAAAGTACAAGGTAAAGTGGTACTATAGTATGTAGGTAGAACAAATCAACTTCAAATCAAATTTAAAAGATTCATTGACATCACGTAGAGTAAGATGCTGAAGACATAAAAAACCAGGCCTTCAACAAAACTTGAGTTCTATTACTCAAATGTCCTCATGTCTGACTCTAATTGGCACACATAAGATTAAAGTGTAGTGGTTGGTATCAGATGTAATTGTTTCAAAAATAGCTTTGTAACATACTACCTCTGGGCTTTTTGCTACATTTTATTTTTAACATGCATTGAAATCTATTACATTATTATTATTTTACTTATGCAGCTCATTTCCTTTTTTATAAAGATTTAAGCATTAAGAAAAATACATATTTACTTATGTGGTTACTGTTTCTGGAACATTTCCTTCTTTTGTATTCATCCATAATCCAATCTAATATCATTTTTTCTTACACTTTAAATTCTTTTTATTTCATAATATGAATCTGAATTTTTTTAATAAATTTTTTTACTAAAATTTCTGCAAGGTGTTTACTGAATATAGAAATTCAGATTAACTTGCTTTGTTCTTTCATTTTAGCAGTGCTACAAAGATGTTCCATTGACATTATTGCAGTTTCTAACAAGAAATTTCCTGAAATCCTTGTTTTATTTTTTTTCTGTGACATGTCCTTTTCCTCCAGATGCTTTTAAATTTTCTTTATAAGTAATTTTGAGCTATATAATTTTTGTATACTATAGTGTATTCAGTGTAGTTTCGCTCATGTCTCTTCTGCAAGTGGTATGTGGAAATTCCTAGATTTGTGAATTTATAACTTTCATCAAATTTCATTATTTTGGTGATTACTTAGTTTGTTCTCTCTCATCGTGTTGGATTTAGGAACCCATAACAATTTTAATAAGGCTGTTAGTTTTCTCAAAAATCACTGCTGTTGGTCATTTTTTTAATATTCCGTGATTCATTTAGAATATTTCCTAAGCCTTTGCTTTCAATTGAATTATTTTTATGCCGAAATTCTTAATGTTTTTAATTACATCTATGACATTGTAGTTTTTATCACTAAACGATTAAGTCTTACTGTTTACCATCTCTGATAAATTTTAACAACTTTAACACTTTGCTAAAAAGTTATATTTTGTATAAAATTATTCAATTTCTCCATTAATTAAGTTTACCACATTTTATTTTACCCTCTTAAAAGAAACCCCACATCATTTATCGATCCTCTTCATATTTTACCAACGCCTTCCCCAGCCACCCACTTCTACCTTGGCTTACAATAGTTTAATGAAATGCATAATAATGTAGCAATAAAATGGTAAATGTTTCTACAAATTTATCCTATTTAGATAATTCACTTATAAAATGTGTACCTTCAGCACTAGTTTCTTTTACTTAGTGCAGTAGTTTCGGTGTTTATTCCTATTTTATATAAATACCTCATTCTTTGTTATTGTTGAATAGTACTCATTGAAGGAATGTGCATTTTCATAGTTAACCAGCTTATGGTTTGTTCTACTCTTAGCTTTTGTGAATAATGTTGCTAACGACACTTGCTACAAAGTTTTTGAGTGATGTTTTCTTTGGTTTTGGATATATATCCAGGAATGAAATTGTGGTTAATAAGGTAACTTTACATTCAACATTTTGAGGAATTGCTAAATTGTTTTCTAAAATAGGTGTAACATTCTACAGCAACAAGAATATTCCCTTTCTCCACATCCTAATAACTACCTATGATCTTTCTCATTACTAGCTCTTTATCTTTTTTAACATACGCGATATAGTTACAACTCTAAAATGTCCTTGTCTGTGGACTCCAGTACCTATTTCAGTTCTCACCAACTTATTATCTCCTGAGTTTTTTCATTTAAGCAATCTTTGTATTTAATTGAAAGACTGCCACTGCAAATGGTATTTTACTAGTCCGTGATTATTTTAAATCTCTGAATTTGGTCTATCACCTATTTAAGTGACTCTTTTTGATTCTTTTGGGATCTTGTTTTTAAGAATTTAGATAACATTAAAGGAGTTTTCAGTACAGGGCTAATTATAGTCAGTACCACAGCAAAACTCAGTACTATATACCCAAAGCCCACTGATTTAAGTTCCTACTTGGGAAATTTTCTCAGACATGCGGTTAACGGACTTAACCGAATATTCAAAAACAAAAGCGAAAACAAAAAGCCCTGCAGAACTCCGACTTTTCTCTCTGATCAGCTGTCTCCTTTGTCCTACAGTCTGCACACAGCATTGCTGCTCCAGGATTCCAGCTTCATCTCGTCACCGGAGGTATTCCGTTGGGCTGTTGGGGTTTTCTCTCCTTACGTCGCATCTTTTAAACATCTTCAAAATCAATATGCCTTTTATATCTACAAGATCAATACTCTTTTTCATCTTGAAAGGCGCAACTTTCTTTTGCGGTAATAGTAAATATTTTAATTGAAATGTGAATATTATTTTCTCTGAAATCCGAACTCCAGGCTGTCTTTTCCCTTTCATTCAGGTAATGAGAAAATAGGAAGAGCCGCCCAGGCAGAGCAGAGTTAAGGACTTGCTTCCGGTTTACAGTACCGCCTATGAGCTGTGTGCAGCCGAACGCTCCAGCGCCAGCCACACCCTTCCGAAACTGCGCCTGCGTGTAGCGCGGGCGGCGAGTCTGAAACTACCAACGAGAGTGCAGAATGTTCCTTAATTCCCGCCCGCTGAGGCAGCAGCCAATCGCCTGCCCTGGCGCGAAGGCTAGGTTGAATCCAAAACAGAAAGTACCAGAGCGCGGCGAGATGGAGGTGACCGAGACCGAAGCTGAGGCGGTAGCCAGAGAGTAAGTGTTCACTACCAGGTGGTAGCAGGGAGCGGGCAGCGCGTGGATTTGCGGTCCTCTGTTGTGTAATGGTTGGTGTTTTCAACCCTGAACAACTTTCGACCCAGTCTTGAATTGTTTCTGATCCCAGTCTTAGTTGCTGAGGTGACTCCTGTCTCGCTCCCGAGTGGCCACCGAGGGAGTCTTCCTCACCAACCCCTCCCAGACTCTGCACTCTCCTCGGAGTGGAGGATCTGTTCTCGGGGAGGAACAGTTCTCGCCCTCTCTGTCAGTGTCATCACTCCAACCGGAAAATTTCTACTCTTAAGAGACATCCTAAAAGGGCCTTTTAAGATTTTGGTCTTTCATCTCCCGACAAAACCTGTCCCCAGTGGAATATGTTGTTCCCATCTTTATGCGGTAGTAGATTAGATTGCTCTGGTCTCTTAACAAGGAAAAGCCTGGTGACCCAAGAGCAAGGCATTCTGCCCTCTGCCCTTCTTTTCCTTAGGTATCTTAAGACCCTGTTCGAATACTGATGCTTCCTGTCAGGAAGGCTCCCAGGGTACATCTGCGTTTTGCCCTTGTTTTTACCCTGCCAAGAACATCTCCTAACTGCATGCAGATGTTGATTCAATGTCAACTAGACATTCCCAGTTAAAATTAAAGCCCCTTCATTATTCCTCTTCAGCTGATTATCCTCATGGTGCTTGAGTACCACATGTTCTTCAGGCATAAACTATGTCTCCGGTTGCAGGCTGCAGGCTTCACAGTCCTTTGTGTAGGTTTGGTTAGGGTGGTAACTCTCAGCATAGATACACTCAGTTTCTTATGTGCGTGTACCCTTTGGCAGTCAGCGGTCTCCTTTGTTTTCTTGCTCCTCCAGGGTCCTGGCTGAGGTGGCAAATGTTGTAGAACCTATAGGCCTACAGGAAGAAGCAGAGCTACCAGCCCAGATCCTAGCTGAATTTGTGAGGGTATGTACAAGATGGGAACTGGTTTTTCAGAAGTGAGGGGTGGTCTTGGAACTCCTATAGAGATGGAGGACAGCAGTAATGAAGAACAAAGTGGAAGGCAATCTTACTGGCCTATGTTACAAGGAGGTAAAGATAACTCTGCCTCCTTTCTCTCTTTAAATAGAACTCTCGGAAGAAAGACAAGTTACTCTGTAGCCAGCTTCAAGTAGTAGACTTTTTACAGAATTTCTTGGCTCAAGAGGACGCCCCCCAAGGCCTGGACCCCTTGGCTTCTGAAGACACAAGCCGTGAGTAGGCAGGGAATTGGGAGTGGGGCTGGCCTCAATTGACAAGGAAGGAGGATGTCAGTCTTCTTTCTCATGCTTTCATTTCTTGTGACTCATTTTAGGACAAAAGGCAGTTGCAGCCAAGGAGCAATGGAAGGACCTGAAGGCCACTTACCAGGAACATGTGGAGGCCATAAGAAGTACCCTGACTGAAGCCCTGCCTCAAGTGGAAGAGACCCAAAGGAAGCGTGTACAACTCCAGGAGGCCATTGAGCAGCTCCGGGCCAAGGTACACCTAGGAAAATTGAGAGAGGGAAAGACAAGAAGAGAGGGTAAAACTTGAACCTGGAAAAGTAAATTAATTTTCTCCTTGTCTGTCTCCCTAAATAACTGCAGAAACAAGTGGCCATGGAGAAATTCAAAGTAGCCCAGAAGCAGTGGCAGCTACAACAGGTGGGTCATTCCTTTTCTCTAGACTTCTATTCCTACTTACTACAACCCCCTTTCCATCAGTGAATCTGAGTCCCCAACAAAGTCTAAGCTGGACAATTTGGGAGAGAGTCGCTTTAAGATGTCGGATTTGATGAAACCCATCTGCACTCTTACTCCATAGCAAAAACATCTGCAGAGTTTGATGAAGGTTTCTGCAGAGGTGAAAGAGCGTCAAACTGGAACTCAGCAGAAGCTTGAGCAACTATATCAAGAACTTGAAGTTCTAAAACAGCAGGCAGCACAGGAACAGGATAAATTGCAGAGGTGAGACAGAGAGCATAGACTGAAGACTCAGGTTGTCTACCTAAGATTCCCTCCCTTCACGTTTCCTTCCTCTTTCCAGGCGTCGGACATTCCTTCAGCTACTGTATTTTCTTCAGGCAAAGCTGCCACTCCCTGAGACTGAAGACCATGTTACCCCAGGTGCTGCCTCTCTACCTGGATTTCCCTGAAGGTAAGCCCTAACAGCTGACTCAGAACACTGGAGAGAGACCCAATGAGAGATGCAGTAACCACATAGGCAGGTGGAGAGAGAAGGTGGGAACTTGACCTCACCCACTGTCCATACTACTTCTCCAAGGCAAAAACCCACAACCCGTGGTAGACGTGAACTTGCCATGGTTTCCTGGAGGAAAATAACATGGACAAGAAAGATTCTAGACTAGGTCAGATCCCAACCCTAGGCTTTGGTGTCCCTAAATTACAGCTGTTGGAGGTTGAAAAACCCGTGGTCTGTTTCTGTCTACATTTGATCTCCTCTGCCCGTTTAAGGGTTGGGATGTGGGAAGGAGGAAGGACGTTATATTACGGATGAATCTTAGTGGCTCATGCCCATGCTGGGTACACCAAGACTCACTCCTCTTCCTTTTTCTCAGCAGAATGGATTCTGAAATCTCGAGTATAGTCTGATTTCTGACCTTGACCCAGGTTGGAGAAATCTCTGGAATCTTTATTAAAAGTTCTAGTTCTCTGTTACCTGTTTGTTCATCTTCATGTGTTGGTAGGAATGACTAAAGACACAAAGACTAATAACATTTCAGGAGCTGGAACAGGTGTGATTGAAGACCATGAAGATAGCCGGCAGTCTCAGGAATTGCTTTGCCAAATTCATGTGCAGCAGGCCGCTGAGCTTAGTTCTAGTAAAATAAATGCTTTATGCAAGTAATTAGATGTAAGGAGGTAATTGTGTTTGCTGATCAAAATGTTTATTGAGTCCCAGCTTTGTGCTGAGGGCCTTTGCTCTAAACTGGAAGAACTGTACCAGCGAGCTTATTCTGTTTTACGTTGGACTAGTGGTACATATCCGAAATCTTTTGTAAGATCTGTCTAATATTTTACTTGATCACTTATTTCAGGTGTTCATTCATTTTAGATTTAAGTATGACTTTTGTGATCCACTGTTGTATGTTGTTTCTTTGATTTCTAGTGGTATCTTGGTCATTTCTTCCCTTCTAATTTTGAATGTTAAAAGTGCTATTTTTGTAAATTCTTATTTTTTGAAGGTAATATCTTATTTTTGGATCCTCATTTTCTCAAGTAAACACTGAAGGTTATAAATTTCTTGACTTTCTTTTAAGTATTTTCGTGATCATTCAATTTATGACATTAATATTATCCATTGTATTTGTTTCTTTGCTTCGTGAGTTTCTTTTTAAAAAAATTATGAAGTTTTCTTCTGTATGTTTATGGGAAGATAATTATTTCTTAGTTTAACTTGGTTAGAGAATATTCTCTATATAATAAAAATTTATGAGTTTAACAAGGAAAGCAGTTGATGTAGTCTAACTTTTTACTTTGGTCTCGAGAGAATGTGTATTTTATAGTTGTATGTAATCTGTATAGCTCATAGATTGTCTTTTTTTTTTTCAGTTTTTGTCTTCTGTTATTTTTTATGGTCTGAGTGGTACCTTTGAGAAGACTGTGTTCAACTCTTTAGCTGTTATAGATTTTTTTTCTTATTTTTCTAAGTTGCTTTCACATATTTAACAGCAGCTTTAAGAAGGTATTATTTCTTTACATTTGTATCTTTTAAATACGACCTTTACTGTTGTGTGGATGCCTTCTTCATCTGTAGGCTGTCTTTAGCCTTTAAATCTAAATATTAATACAATTTTGCCAACTCTTTTCTTGTGTCTAGCATGTATTTCCCTTGAATTTCAACTTCTTTGACTTTTTTTATCCTTCTGTTTATCATTTATGTGTGGCATTTGTAAAACTCAGGTTTCCTAATATTTTTTTTTAAGATTTTATATTTTTGTCTATTTTTCATTGTTTTTTATTGTGTTTTTTTATCTTTTTGTTCATTGTTTCATTGTTTTGTATTGTCTGGTTTTTTATCTTTTTGTTTATATTCTTATTTTCTTTATTTAGAAGCTCTTCCCTGCTAAATTAATTTCAATTCCAGAAGTTACCAGTCTGAAGTTAAGTGTAATTAATAGCGATTATCTTTGTAGACAACAAATGAAGCATAAAAAAACATTGCCATTAATAGATCATCCTACTGCTAATTAATAAGATATTTTTGTCAGGTTTATTATTTCTAGCTTGTTCATGTTCTCCAAGTTAGCAATACTGTTTTATTTAGTCAGAGCCTTAAGTTTATTCATTAGTTCACCATTTTGCTGATCTTTTTACATTTAAAACCTTTCATGTGGAATAATTTCATCATATAAAATAAATGACTCAGAATTTCCTTTTTTTAGCATCTGTAGGCCATATGATACTTTAGATTGTTTTTAGTATAAAAATATTGTAGTTTCATCCTCATAAAGATACTTTATGTAGAAAATGATTTTCAACAGATGCTTTCTTTTAACACAGTAAAGATATTTTCTCATAACTATCCAACTGTTCATTGTTACTGATAAGAAAACAGCCGTCAGTTTAAAGTTCTTTCTATAACAGTTGCTTTCTCACTAGCTACATACAAAATCCTTAATATGCGTACTTTGTAATTTTGCTGTTAGGAATAATGAATAGTTCTGTGTTTGCTTTTACTTGTAAACAGTCGGGCTTTCTAATCTACAATTATCAGTCTTTCAGCAATTCTAGAATATTTTGAGCCTTATCCCTATCAAAAGTACTCTTTTTTTATTAGTATCTTCTTAGATACCCCTTAGGCTTAAATTTTCTTTTTTCTTTGTAGCATATAAAGATTTTGTAAACATCATTTTTCTTTCTAGATTACATTCTGATTTCCTTATATCTATTTTTTTGATTTACATGTAGCTAATTTATTATTTAATCATTAGTGTCTTAATTTTGAACTTTTATTTTTAGTATGAAAAAGTTATATTAGATCCCAGTCCACTATTTTTGGATTTTTATTTTTATTATTTTTTATTGTGGCTTAAAGCTTGCATTTCATCTTACTTTTTTTACTTTATACATAATGCATGTAGATTTTGTCATCTTTGTTGGAAAATTTGTTAATTTATGATGATGTGGACCTACATTGCATCCTCCCTATTTTTTTGTATGATTTATGCTGTCCGTCTGTGAACTGCTCTTTTTTCCTGAGTTTAGTCTTTGAGGATACTTTGTAGCCTGGTATAAAATTAAGAAAATTAATGCTTTCTTTTAGTAACTTCTGGGTACTATCAATTTAACATCTAGAAATACTCAAAATATTTTTCAGTGCTTTTCATATCATTGTGCTGTTCCGTTTATCATTTCTGCTGCCTGTTTTCTCTCATTCTCATTAATATTTCCGAAAAGCTTTTCTATTTTGGTTGTCTCTCAGAAGCACAATTTTTGGCTTTTATGGCAATTGATGTATAATTTTTTTTTACTTTTATTATTTTACTGTTCTCTTTTGTTTTTATTTTTTATTATCTCTGTAGCCTGATTTAATTTGGTTTATTTTTGAATATTTGTTTAATTAAAACATTTTAACAATGTGTGTATTTTCTTTTATAAAAAGCATGCTTAATGTTATACTATAAAAGATGTTTGATTTGATATCCACTCTGAGAATATCTCATATTGTAATAGTCTGCTATTTATCAATAGATTTGTAAGTTTTAATATTGGTTTTTGTTTTGAATTAAGGAAGATTTCTTTCTTGCTTTTACTTCTCAAATTTATTTAAAAGTGTTTGTTTCCTAAATGAATTTAAAATAATTTTGTTTTTAGTATTCCAACTTTTGTGATGTACCATTATCTATGTTTATTTCATTTCGTTTGCATCAAATAATATGGAATCTATGAATTATTTCTTAATATGTATTATATGTATGCATTTGTGTATATATGGCTTTTATATATATATACATGATCATATGCTAGTGGTGGTGAACCTGGGGACACACGTTATTGTATTTTTCTTTTAAGACAAAAGAAATTTATGTAGAGTTTTTTTCTAAACAAAAACCTCGGTATTCAGGTTTAATTGCAGAGTTGCCACTTTGCAATAGGTAAGTGGGTTTTGGGTTGCAGTTCGGCGCTCTGTCTAAAAGCTTCACCATCACTGTCATATGCTCTTAAAAAATAAAGGATTTTACTTATTTCTGCTCATCATTAAGTCCACTGTATCAAGGAAAATTCCTACAGAAGGAAAATGTTTGTTGAAAATGTAAATGATTAGCAAAAGTGAAAACAACACATACAGTCCTTATATAAGAGGTACTCCAAATTTTTATGTATGGCTTAGAGTTTGTATGACATTTTTACAAAAGTAAAACCCAAAAGGTATGAGTCAAATATATAGTAACTTCTGTTACATTCAAAGTATTTTTTTTTTCATAGATCTAAACATTGAAAATCCTCTAACACACTGAAGCCTTCCACTCCAATCTAGACAATTCAACCAGTTGGTAGGAGTGGGTTTCAAGAAAACAATGAGAGAGATACAATCTGTTCAAAGTACTACCTTATAGTTCTTTTTTGAGTGTCCATATATATGTGATTTACTCCTGTTAGGCAAATATGAGGTGTAATCACAAAATGCAGTGAATGTCTAAATTTTTTAGAGAATTTATTGCAGTAATGCAACTGCAAGCAGAGACACTGAAGTAGCACCCAGGATTTGGAGGCAGATTTATTTAACATTGGATGGGCACTTATAGGAAATTAATCGTTTCTTAAAATGTCAGGTCTTGAAGACCCAGGGAGGGAGGTTTTTATGGGGTTGCAAAGGGAGGCTGGGTACAGCGATAGAGTACTTTGGTTGTCCTTGATTGCTTCTTACAGCATGCATCACAGTGACCAGCCGTTTCTAGGAGGCAGAAGCAACCAGAACTGCAACAAAAACTGTTACCCAGGCAACTAAAAAACTCAAGTATACTGTCGGGGAGGTGGTCATTTTTCTGTTACACAAAAAGATAGTTTGCCCTTATCCCTTTCAAAATACTCCCACTCGGTTGAAACACTTTTCCCGTTATTCTTGCTACTTTCTGAAGCAGTTCTGGACATTTTCTTTAATAAGTGTGTAACTCAGCTAGTATTTCTGCCTCTGTGTCCTGAATTGATTCTTAATATTAAACTTTTGTGGTTATTTTGACTTTGCAAAAGAGCCAAAACTTGTATGGTGTCAGATCCAGTGAATAAAGTTAATGAAGACACACCATAATGTTTATATAAGCCTGCCTTTGGTGGCACTCTGCAATAGTGTTCACTATATTTTTGATCACACTAAAGGCAGTCATGAGAGAACTTCCAGTACTGTTTTAGGAAAAAATAATAAAGTGGCAAGAAAGATGAGATAAGTACATTTAAGGGAAAAGGGAGTATTTTGGGGAGGATTAACAGCAACATATCTTTTATTGCAATACATTTTAAAAATTTCAAAGTTAACCATATTTTTTGATTACCTTTTGTGTTATTAACATGCTGTGTAGTTATAGCAAAGCTAATCCCTCATTTTCTCTGTATAGCTTTAAAAGTTATAGAACTAAGGCTTTAATTCTAATTTTGTGCTCTGCCTATTAGTATTCTTTCCAGTAAGAAAAAAATGTTTTCTACTTCTGTTTATTTCATAGAGCAATAAACATACAGTGTTTGTAGGAATAGTGATCAATGAAGACATCATCCTTAAAAATAAATTCCTTGTCTTATCACTAGGACATATGTGTGTAAAAATGAATTTATGCAAATTATTATTTTCAGATTTTACTCTAAAAGGGAATAAAACATATACCTGTAACATGTATAGTATTAAGTCATCACACCTGAGAAGGTTCTGCTAACTTTGAAAATAGATCAACTGTCTAGTTTCATGCATTATTTAATTTTTTCCATTTTAGAGCCTTCCGTAGGGTAAAACATTTCTATTTTATAGAATCAATGTAATTTGTATTAAAATGTTTATGGTTCCTCTTTAAACCTCTTTGTGTATGTTCTTTATACATAAGTTTTGAAATACTAGTGGAGTGTGAAATTAAATAAATTGATTTAATTCATTATTATTCCTAGTCCAGTCTTTAAATTACCCTTTTGATACTTAAAATATTGAAGTGTGATAAACTTAGTATTTTGGTTTGTAATCCATTAATTAACAAACAGCATTCACCAAAATATTTTGTTCTTGAAACCCTGAAGAACTGAAGCTTTAATTCTGGAATCAACATCTTTTATGTTTGTTTTGAGGTCTTTTTAAACTGTCATTTTTGAAGGGTATTCATTCTCCTACTGTTGTTAAAATTGAGTTTATAAGTGTTAAAAAAGTTTTTTAAAAAATCTTAAACTTTATGGACCCCAGCAATATATAAAGAATAGAGTTAAAATGTACTTCACCAAGTAATCACTAAAGAATAATTTATGCTTTGTGTAATTGAAGGAAAATACTTCTCTGTGGGGATATGGGCCTGTCCACAGTCTTTATTTGGCTTACCTTGAGCAGATCCTCTAAAAATGTTAGAATAAATCTAAATAATTTACTGAAATACAGCATTATCTCTAGTTTCATTTGGCTACTCCCTGAAGATGATAGGTTGTTGGAAAAGATAAATTGTTTCAAGCTTGAAGATTGCTTTAATGATGATTATAATGTCATTCTTGTAGTATGCTGTTTTCAAAATGAGAATAAAATAAGGAAAGAAATAATAAATTTAGTATAGAAATATATGTATATATGATATATTAAAATAGTATTTTCTGTTAGCAATATGATCTTCAATATTACTTTGTAAAATTAGGTTAAAA
>RJWM01033213.1:0-20792 GCA_004363535.1 Dasyprocta punctata
GGTTGGCCTGTGACATCAGCCCCACAAAGCTCTGGGTGATGTGAGAGTTTCCTGTCTGGTGCTGTGCATTTGCAGTGCAGAAATAGCTCCACTCTGCACAGAGGGCAGGAATTGGTCTAGATGAACCTGAACCTGGGGACCTTGAAGACAACAATAAGCTGGTTATCTTCATTTGTCAGCGGCTCCTGTAGTCAGTGTCCCAAGAAAAGAGTCATAATCACCATCACAGGGACAGAAATACAGACATGGTGTGGAGTCCGTACCCATCATTTCTAAAGGCCAGGCCTTAGTTCTCACTAATCTCACCTTCTTATCAATTCAGTTTCAACAAACTGAAGTAACCATGGCCTGAAGAACTCTTGATATTTTTAAGTTAGTGTATCTACTATGAAAAACAAAGCATAAAACTCACTAGCAAAGGCAGCCATTATCAGGGTGGGTAGAGTGGAGTCTACTAAGTGTGACCTGGCACAGGAGCACTGAGGACCTGACCAGAAGTGACAAGCTGTGCACACTGATGCTGTAAGGACCCAAAGGAAGGGAATAGTGAAGGTACCTGCAGTTTCTTAATGGGTGCCCCCAGTCCTGCCATATCTCAGCTCTGAAGCCCTGGCAGTGTTAGAATTACCTGGGAGGCTTTAAGGACTGTGCCCATTCATGTTAATCTTTATGTGGGATCTCTAGAGTAAAAGGGAAAGTAATGAGATAACAGTGTGTTTTGCTTCATTTGCTGTTGCTATTAACAAAATACCTGTGGTACATGATGAACAAAAGAGGTTTGTTTAGCTCCCAGTTTTGGAGACTTAAAAGCCCAAGATCCCATGAACCCCATCTGTTTTCTTCCCTCACTAAAGGCGACTGTCTTCCAGCTAATAGTGGGTGACATCATGGTGACGGCCTGTGTCACAGGAAGAGTAGTCATATCATGAGACAGAAAATGAGATTCAGGCTTGCTCTTCTGGTAACAATTCACTCTCTTGGGAGCCAAGCAGGGCCTGTGTGAGGAGGACTACATTAATTCTTCCCAATGCCAGTGTCCCTAATTGCCCCAATCACCACCTAGAAGACCCTAGGTTTTAAAGGATCAAATGACTTCTCAACCTTGCCGCACTGGGAGGTAGCCTCTGGCACACAAGGCTTTGAGGGACACACTGACACCACTTCCAAACCTTAGCGAGGGAATGCAGGATGCTACACAGACTGGTACTAGATGGGGGGATCATGGGGCTCCTCTCCAGGGCCTTGATGTCCAAAGAATTGGACAAGATGCATAGAAAAGGCAGCAGATGTGTACATTTACAGAAGGCAGAAAAGAGGTATGCTCTATAGGGGGAGAGTGGGCTTTTGGGCAGACTTACAGCAGTCTGAGGATAAGGGAAAGGACTCTTTGGTGTCCAAAGTTCCTGGTGTGGCTTCCCCCACATGTGGATAAGGCATTGGGACAGTTGACCTGTCAAAAACTCACTTTGGTGCCAGATTTAAACCGCCCAGTGGAAAGACTTGCTTAGTTTCCCACCAGATGTAGGACTGAAAATAGCACTTTTCTGATTGGTCCCACCAACACCACCAGATCCAAATGAGGGACTGAAAATAGTGCTTAATGATTGGCTCCTTGTCTATTTCTTAGGAGTTGAATCACTAGGAGTCCCCTGTTCTGCACATGTACTCTGGCTTTTGTGACCTCTGACACACTCCCTCTGGTTAGCTGTCTGGTTTGCCCAGCCCTCATCTGCCTCATCATCATTTTGATCACAAGTCAAGATTCAGAAGCAGGCTTTGCACACCAAAGACTGGACTTTGTCCTTGGCACTGGTATCCATTTGAGCCTCCCTTTTGCCCTCTCTCCAATACCTGCAGCAGGTCACCAATGCTAATTTCTCCAGGGACTCCCCTGCAGGATGCCAGCGTCTTCCCTGCATGCCTCTAGCTCCAGAAAAGGAGATGTGAAGAGTCTACTGAGTGTTTTCCCCTATTTTCTTAATTTTTCAAAACTAATTTTCAATAACAAGTTCATACTGATTGTGTAATAGGAAAAGATAATATAAACATGTAATTTGAAACTTAGAATTAAAATTAGAAATGATGTTTCTGGTTGAGGGCAGTATTGACTCCTGGCAGTGGGATGCAGGGCGGCTGTAGACCATGCAGCTCACTCCCAGCCCCACTTTCAGATGAGTGTGCAAGAACAAGAGCACAGGAGTCTAAGGGGGAGCGTTTCCTTCCACAAGGAAAACCCACCCATCACAAAACCCACACATTCATGCCTAGTCTTCATAAGTCGAGTGAAATAAATATGCAGAAATGAGACTAATAGCTTAATTTGTATAAGAGCTGAAGTGCAGCACTGACACCAAATAAACACTAGATTACTCAGAATTCTGAGATGATGTGACCTCACCCTGTAATTTGATATTACTGCAGGGATTACCCAGTGGGTCAGGGAGTAGTAGAAAGAACTAATTCTTGCCGGGTGCCTATACTCGCCAAGCACTTTGACTTTGTATTTCCCTAACCCTCATAATGACCCTAACAGGTAGGTACTGTGAGTTCTGATTTACAGGAGAAGAAACTGAAGCTCATGGAGGTAAGTACCATGACTAAGAGCTCAGCACAGCACACAGCATACAGTAAACACTGGGAAAGTACCATGTGAATGGATGGCAGGAGATGCAACTAATATGAAGAGCCAGGATTCAGTCCTGCTTCATCTTGTCGCAGAGCTCACACCACTCCCATCACGGTCACTGCCTTCCAGGACAGACTACGCAGAATTGTCTTAAACTGTTAAAAGAGATCATTGCCAATATTAACCTGGGTAACACGTCAAGCAACTATGATTTCCACCTTCACATCAGAGCTATCTTGATTTCAAAATGTGTGCTTGTGAAACGATGAAAAAAGAAAAAAACAATTTTTAAGGACTTTTATGATTACTTAATATTCATGGTACAGGAAAATAAAACTCCATATATGGAACCATAATGTGCATATGTAACAGTTTCTTAATTAATATAGTTCATCACTTTTTTGTTGAATTCTGCCAGCTTCTTTAAAACATTCTCTATGAAAACATCATCCAAAATGTGTTTCTCTAACTTTATGAATGTTAGGTGTTAGGCTTTTTTTCTTTGTTCCACACTTACACCAAAAACATTATTGGAAAATGCTAAAATAAATTAGAATGTGGCATTCTTTTTCAGCTGTTTTATATCCTATTTTAAAATATTTTACAACTACAAAGGTTGAAAAAATAATTTTAATTTTTTTCTGTATATGATTGCTTGTCTATCATAAATGCACTACCTATGGAATTAAAGCATTTTATTATCCAAGAATGTAAGGAATGTATAAATATACAAACTTCAAAATGATTAACTTTAAGTAGATACACATCAAGATATTACAGATTCAGCATATTAAGGTTTACTCTGTATTTGGCTACTATATCTCCAAGAAAACTACTTATTTACCATTAGTTTTCAAAGCATTACTGTTGGGTAGGTTTTTATTAGGGAAAAGGGGTTATAAAATCGTGACCTTCCTCATCCAAAACCAAACAGAAATGAAGACATACAGTTGTGTATTACAAAAGATGGTGGCTGGAAACAAAGGCTATCACCAAAAAGTCACAGGGCCATTAAAATGGAAAGGCCTGTGCTTCATTCAAGATTTAGCATCTGATAACCTCATTTGATAAATCTAACTCAATGTTCCTTTCTGATTATGTTCAACCACAAATTTGGTTGTGTACTGTAACAATTTTCATTTTACCCAAATATTAACATAAAAACCACTGGGATCTAAAGACAGGTTAATACCTGTTGAACTTAGGTTGAGAATCAGTCAGGAGGAAATGCTTAACTGTTCCAGTAAGCAAATTTCTAGAGATTCAAAAATATTACAAAGGAAGCTGCTTTTTAAAAAAACCACTTTGACTATAAAACATTTTTAAAATTTAATACAAATTACAAAAAATTTTACTTGAGTGTTAGTAAAACTGCCTATGTGACAAGTTTAACAAGGTGGACATTCAATCAAAAACAATAAATTTTGCTTTTAGCAATCAGAAAAACTTTAATCCATTCTTCATTTCTTATTTTAAGCAACTCTTACTAAAGATTGTGATTTTAATGAATGTTATGTGTGCATCTTTGATGCCTTCTTTCCATCAGAAGAGGCCGATGTAGTCTCTTTCTCGGTTAACCTTCAGTACTCTGTACAAACTATTCTGAAACACTGTGGTGAAGTATGGCCTTGCATCCTTGAGCAGGCTGCTGCAGAGGGAGGGGTTTGCTGAGTTGGAAGGGTCTTCCACGTCCCAGATTTCCAGCATACTGCAACCTGGCCTGAAAAGAAAAGACGTAAATATATCCACATAAAAATGGATTCATACGCAGAGAAACAGCATAAATCATAATGTTTCTCCGAGATTTCCAGAGATTAACTTATTTAATAAAGATTTTAAAGTATCATTTTAAAAACATAGGTTTAATATTTGGAAATAATAAAAATGAAGTCAGTTGCCTTTCCAGGTTCCACTTAACCGATCCTGTGACATGTCCAAATAATAAAGGCTCATTGTACTTTCAGAAGTATGTATTTAGAGGTTCTTTTCATTTTTAAAATGAAACGAATACATTTTCTAAGTATCATCGCCATCCAAACATAACAGTACAGTACAGATGTGGAATGGGATGACTGAGGAAAAACTAACAGAATTCCTGATGAAGTTCATAGTTTTGAGCACAAACTGCCTTTGATTAGTAGGGAAACATACTCCACAGCAGGGAAAGGAGGCTGTGAGGCCAAGTTTACTTTGTTCAACCCTCTCCCATTTGGGGTGGCTCTGTAAGCTCAATGAGATGATGTTCTCACAAGAGAGGAGCTCTGCAAGGAACTTATCAAAGGGAAGGAGCCAGGCAAAGTTAATTTTTAATGTCTACATTTAGGTATAATTTATGTATTGTAAAATTCATCCATTTCCTGTGTAAAGTTTAAGAATGACCAAGTGTGCATAGATGCGTAAACACTACCCTAGTTGCAATACACAAAATTTCCATCATTAACAGGTTTCCCTGCAACCTTCCACAATTTCCTTCCCCTAACATGACCCCAGCCCAGCACAGATCTCCTTTCTAGCCTACAGAATCCAGAATTCCATACACATGCATTAAGTAAACTTCATTTCCAGTTTCTTTACCTTAACATGTTTTTGATATTTTGTCAAGTATGTACCTGTGCAATCATGGCAAAAAAATAATGAATCTATCCATCTCTCCCACAATTTCACTCATGTCTTTATAAAATCTTACTGCCTGATCCCATGCGACTGCCCTTCCTAGGTGAACACATACCCGCTTCTTGTCACTACAGATTAGTATGCATGTTCTGGGACTGTGGCTTGCTTTCTTTTCTGACTTGCTTCTTTCCATCAAACCACTTATTCTGATATATATTCATATTATTCTATTAAGAGTTAATTCCTTTTTATTGATGAGTAGTACTGTATTATTGAAATTCCAATAATGTTTACCCTTTCACCTATCCATAGATATTTGGGTTGTTTTCAGATTTTGTCCACTGCAAAACTGAGCTGCTGTGAACATCTGTGAACAATGGATTATCATTTCTTTGATCTTGTACAAATGTACATAGTAGGCATATGTTTGATTTCTTGGGAAACCGCTAAACTCTTACAAAGTGGTTGCACCATGTTACATTCACATAACAGTGAGAGGTGCAGGTCTCCAGGGAGTTGGCAACACTTGTAGGACCACTGCTTAAAATTTAGTAAATATGTTAGGTATTTAAGAGTATTTCATTCTCATTTTAATTTAATTGGGTTGTTTCTAAGTTTTGAGAGTTCTTTACATATCTAAAGTTCTTTACTGGACATAGGCTTTGAAAATATTTTCTCCCAACTGTAATTTTTAAATTATCCCTAATACTGTTTATAAAAGATCAGAAGTTTATAGTTTAATGCCCTCTTATCAATGGGTGCTGGCACAGATCACAGTTAAGGTATTGGATGTAAGCTATCTTTCCCTAACATAAGCTTCAAATGACTTTCTCCCATGCTTTCTTCTGGAACTTTTATAATTTTACATTTACAATTCTATGCCCCACAGTTAGTTATTATATAGGTGGAGTGTCAACTGAAGCTCATTTTTTCAATAAAGACACCCAATTCTTTAAGCACTACTTGTTGATAAAGCTCATTTTTCTACAGAAATATTTTTACACCTTTGTCAAAAATCTGTTGTCCTTATCAACACTTTTTCTAGATGCTCTCATTTCAAACATACATGTATCCTGACTCCAAAAGCATCATTGTCTTGGTTATTGTAGCTGTACAGTGAGTTTTGAAATCAGATAATATCAGCCCTAGAAACCTGTTCTCTTTCAAAGTTGCTTTGGTTCTTCCAAGTCCTTTGCATTTTGTCAATCTGCTGGAGAATCAGCTTTTCAAGTTTCATTCCTGCTAGGACATTGATTGCAACTGAATTGAACCTGTAGAACACTTCAAGGAGAACTGACAACTTAGTGTTCACTGTTTGGACCCACGACCATGGCACATCTCTCCATTTATTTAGGTATTGTATTTCTCTCAATATTGTTTGTCATTTTTAATGTGCAGGTACTATACATCATATATTTAACATTTTCACATGATTATAAATGTCATTTAAAATTTCAATTACAAGTTGTTGCTAAGTAGAATTAGAACTGATTTTATATCCTGTATTCTTGCTAAAGTTGTCTATTATCTCTAGTATCTTTCTGGTACTTGCACCAGATTGCCTATAGATTAAACTGCATCTAAAGAGGCAGCTTTACTTCTTCCTAAGTGCTATGCATTTGATTTCTTTTGCTCGCTTTACTCTTCTGACCATATCAATCAATACAATGCTTACTGGTGGCAAGAATGGAATTCTTCTTGTTTCTGACTTCAGTGAATTGTCTTCACCTTTGACTCTGATGTAAGTTGTACTTTCTGCATAGATGGTCTTTAGCAGGCTTACTAAGTTACCTATTTTTAGTTTATAAACTTCTGGCGATTTTTAACATATATTTTTGTTGTTTAGCCTGCTTTAATTTCATTATAATCATAGACCACAGTTTGTATGATGTGAATCATTTGAAATCTGTTGAGATTTGTTTATGCCTAGATAAGGTCTTTCTTTGTAAACAGTGTAGTCTTTACACTTGATAAGAATGCCTGCAGCATGTTCTTGGGTGTTGTGTTCTATAAATGTTAATGAATTCATATTTGTTGATAGCATCATAAAAGTCTTCTGCAGACTTGTTAAATTTCTACTTATTCTGCGTATTTCTAAGAGGGCTGTTAAAATTTCTGTGTGTATCATGGATTTATCTATTTTTTTCTTTACAAGTCTATCAGGTTTTACTTGATGAATTTAAAAACTGTGTTATCTGGTACATCAGCTGCAACATTCTCTTCAAAAACAGACCCCTCTTCATTGTAAAATAACTGTGCTCAACCTTGACAGTATTCTTTGCATTCACATGTACTTTATCTCATAGTATTATAGCCAGTTCATCTCCCCTCTGACTAGCAGTAGCCACTTACATCCTTTTTCTATCTGTTAACTTTTAGCCTATTGATTTCTTTATATTTAAGCAATTTCTTAAAGGTAGTATATAGTATGGTCTTACTGTATTATGCAGTTTGTCTTGTATTAGTTTCCTATTGTCACTGTGACAAATCACCCCAAATTTTATAATTTAAAACAAAACATTTTTATTCTCTTTCAATTTTGGAGGAAAGAAGTCCAAAATCAAGATGTAGACAGGGTTCCAGTCATTATGGAAACTCCAGCAGAAAATCCACTTGCTTGCCTTTTCCGCATTCTGCTTTCACATTCACATCACCTTCACCTCTGACTCCCATCTTATAAGGACCTGCACGTAACACTGTTCCTACCTGAATAACCGAGGTAATTTTCACAGCATAAAAGCATTCATTTAATCAGACTTCTACATGAGTAACATGTCCATGGATCCTGGGTATTCAGACACCAACATCTAGGAAGGGTCACGATTTAGCACAAAGGACTATTTCCATGCATATGATTACTGATGTTGCTAGATGTAAATCTGTCATGTTGTTCTTTCCTACTTGTCCCATTTTATCTTTATTCCCCATTTCCACTTTTTCTGCCTTAATCTGTATTAAACAATTTTTATGATTCCACATTAACTTTGTTTGTTGCCTTGTTAGCTGTAATTTATTGTTTTTTCACTGACTACATTAATGATGTAGGATATATAGTATAGACAGTTCTCAAGGATGTTTGGACTTACAATACTTTGAGTTTATGATGCTATAAAGGAGATATATATGCTATAGAATCCATACTTTGAATTTTGACCTTTTCCCAGACTAGTGATTTGTAATACAATATTCTTTTGAGATGCCTGGTGAGGGCAGTTAGCCACAGTGGCCAGTCAGCATGTGATGGGAAGGATAAACTAATGGATTTTCTACCATGTACTGGGTAGCTAAGTTATGACATTCTGTAGGTTATGTATGTTGAATGATTTTTCCACTTAGGACAGCTTCAACTTACAATGGGCTTTAAGGAACATAATCCCATCTTATGTTGAGGAGCATCTGCACTGAGTTGCCAGCACGGTTTTATGTTCTGTGTTTCACCTTTTTTGCATTCCATCACCTTGACAAAACTCCCATATGAGTATGTACATGAGATATTTAATATTTTAAAATAGGTCTTATGTTTAAGTATTAAACTATCTGTAGGTAAATGTAAGTGTTCTCATCAGGTTTGAAGTAGTTTACACTAAACTATGTTGGGCAATAGTACAGGTTTATCACATGTACTTTTGGCTTACACTGTCCACTTATGATTAGTTTATCAGGATGTAACCCACTATAGGTTGAGAAGCATCTATATGTATGTAATAAGAACCTTACAATTATATACTCCTATTTCCTATCTCACAGACATATGCTATTGTGTTGTAGTATATTTTAATTAAATGTGATAAATGCCACAATACTCTCTCACTTTTCCTTAATCAGATGATTACCTTTTTTTATTTCAAAAACAAAAAAGGAAAAAACAATGATACAGAATAAAACAAAATAGGAGATTTACACTGGTTAATATGCTGCATGCTGTTATCTTCAAAGTAGTTGTTCAGATTACAAGATACAGGCATGAAAAAATGAACAAACAATGAAAACACAAACTTGTTTTTTATGAACAGATTGATAGTATAGTTATCTATGAATACACACACACACATACCCACACACATATAATTTTTCCCTTCTTTCTTTTTTACTGTTTATTTTCCTTTCCCTTTCATAACATCTATTGCACGTTTTGGAACTTATTTACTCTTTCAGTTTTTTACACTAGGCAGACAAAACGATATTTACACACGCAAGTCTGATTTATTTCACTTATGAGTATGGTCTCAAGTTGCATCCATTTACCTATAAAAGCCTCTAGTTTCTCCTTCTTTATAGCTGAGTAATACTCCATTGTATAAAAATACCACATCTTTTTTATCCATTCTGTGGTTGATGGGCATTTGGGTTGTTTTCAAGATTTAGCTATTACAAATTGTTCTGCTGTAAAGATGGGTGCACACATATCGTTGTGGCATGATGTTTTCAGTTCTTCTGGGAAAATACCCAGAAGGGGAATAGCTGGATTGAATGAGACCTCCAAACCTAGTTTTCTGAGGAATCTTCACACCGATTTCCACAGTAGTTGTACCAGTATGCACTCCTACTAACAGTGGAGAAGAGTTCCTTTTTCCCCACAGCCCAGCCAGCATTTGTTATTGGTTGATACCTTGATGATAGCCAAGTGAAATTGAATTTCAGTATTGTTTTAATTCACATTTCTCAAATGACCAGTGATGTTGAACATTTTTTCATATATTTATTTTCCATTTGTATTTCTTCATCTAAGAAGAGCATGCTCATCTCAGATGCCCGTTTTGGATTAGGTCCTTGAATTTAGGGGGCCTGATTTTTTTCAATGCTTTATATGTTCTAGACAGAAGTTCTTTGTCTAAGAAATAGATAATTTTTTTTCCATTGTGTGGGCTTTCTTTTCACTCCATTGGTAATTTCTTTTGATATGCAAAAACTTTTTAATAAGATGAGAACCCAGTTGTTGATTCTTTGAAGTACTTCCAGTGCAGTTTGCGTTTCGTTCGTGAATTCTTTGCCTATCCCCTATGTCTTCAAGATTTGTCTTCCAGTAGATTTAGTGCTTCTGTTTTAATATTTAGATCTCTGATCCATTTTGACTTTATTTTAGTGCTTGGTGATAGACATGGGTCTAGTTTTAGTCTTTAGCACGAGGAAAGCCAGTTTTCCCAGCACAATTTATAAAAGAGGCTATCTTTCTTCCAGTTTACATGTTTGGCCCCTTAGTCAAAGATAAAGTGACTGAGTGTCTTTGTAGCTATGTCTGCACCTTCTAATCTGTTCCACTGATCCTTAGGTTTTTTTGTTTTTTGTTTTTCTGTTTTTGTTTGTTTGTTTTGCTAGTACCATGCTGATTTTATCACAGTAGCTTTGTAGTATAATTTCATGTCAGGGATTGTGATGCCTCCTGCCTTGTCTTTGTTTTCCAGGGTTGCTTTTGCTATTCTAGACACTCAGTCACCTTATCTTTGACTAAGGGGCCAAACATGTAAACTGGAAGATAGCCTCTTTCATAAATTGTGCTGGGAAAATTAGCTTTCCACATGTTAAAGACTAAAACTAGAATCTTCTGTTTCTAAATGAATTTTAGGAATGTTTTGTGTAGTAGATGATTACCTTTTGTAAGATTTATGCAAGAAAAAACCTTCCTAATACTGGTTCATGTGGTGGTATTGCATGGCTATTCATGCCTTCTGGCTTTCCATGTTTCTGTATTGTATCATTTTCTTTCTGCCTAAAAGACTTTAGTTTGCATCTCTTGTAGTGTAGGTCTGCTGATAACTGTTTTCCAGCACTAGTATGCTAAGAAAAGTCTATCTCACCTTCAGTGTTAAGATATATTTCAACTGCATACAGAATCACAGGCAGCTTATCTTTCTTTTAGCACTTTAAAGACAATTCACTGTCCTTTTATAATTGTTTCCTAGAAGAAATGCACTGGCAACTCCATATCTGTTCCATTGTCTATACATTGTTTTTTAGCTGCTTTTAAGATTTCTCTTTTGATCACTGGTTTGAGAAAATTATTATGTTCCTTGGTATAGTTTTTTTCATATTTCTTGTCTCTGGGCTTTATGGCCATTTTTAGATCTATGTGTTTATAGTTTTTGTGAATCTGGGGAAAATTTACACCATTACTATTTTAAATATTCACCCCTCTTCACTTTACAGGGGCTCCTCTGTTACAGGTGTATTAAATTGCTTGAAGTTGTCCCACAGATTACTAGTGCTCTGTGCACCTGCTACTATCTCATCTTCAAGTTCACCAGTATTTCCTTCTTTCATGTCTTATCTGTCATTGGTATCCGTCATTAGATTTATCCAGTATATTTTGCATCTCAGATTTTTCATAATTAGATGATCAATATGCCTCTTTAAAAAATGTTTCCCATATTTCATCGTTTTTGGCCAGATGGAATGTAATTAATTTAACTGGTCTAATGTTCTTGTATGCTAACTCTAGCATGAAAAATGTATTTTTAAATTACATTCTACTTAAATGACAGTATAATCTTACTTAAGTTATCTATTTTAGTTAAATACCAGGTTAATAGGTTAATGAAATTCATTGAAAATAGAAAGTCTTGAAAAATCAGGACTAGTGTAATAGAATAAAATATTCATTGCTTTAAAATATGACATGTGATATAGCACAGTGTTAGCACTCACCTGGTTTTCCAACGACACCATGCTTCTTCTAAAACATAATAATTCACATGTAATGCCAGCAATTTATTTCTCACTTCTTTCGCAGATTGTCGACTATACACTGAATAAACTATTTTTGTTCGAGCCCTTTAAATTGAAACAGTAATAACTGTAAGTAGAATTTTGAATAAATGGTAATGAACTAAAGAAAACTTTCAGCAACTTGAAATTACAACCCTTACTGGATGGAGTATTGATACACATGGAAGTAATATAACTTACTTTTTGAGATAGCCCTTTCCACATTCCTCCTTCGATTCTGAACATGCAGAAACTTAGAGCAGTTTGAACTTTGCATATTCTGCTTGTTAGCATACGGCCTCACCTAGAATTGTACTAGGTAGCAGAATAAGAGCTCAGGATATAAACTATGCTTCATATAATCCACTAAATTATTAATCTGTACATGGAATACATTCTGACAGAGACTGAATATAGTGAAATACAGACTTCTGTAGAGAATTTCATCTATAGAAATTCAGAAAAACAGATGAGTTGAAGTTGAATAAAGCAAATACAACACGTACATAGTGAGCAGCTAGGATTTGGAGCAGATTAAACAAGCACCTCACAATGCTGGGGATGAGGGTCAGTGGGAGACAGATGCCTCGCATGAAAAAGGCCCTAGGCACAATTCCCAGCACTGAAAAAAAAAAAAAAAAAAAAAGAAAAATTTTTCAAAAGTCATAAAAATATGTACATAAAAAAGAAAAGCACCTTACAGAATCACTAGTGCTCACTAAGCCATGGTTCAGGAGATGGTTTGGTCTTAAGCCAGAATTCTTATGAAATCTTGAATAAATGATCACTTGTACATTAAATGTTACTTAGGATTTGGAGCAATACGGATTAGCAATATGCTAATCACCACAACCATGCATAAAACTTTGAAAAAATTTACCTCTAACAATAGACCTAAAAAGGAAAAGATTACTCTGACAATTAACAGAATGATCATTTTGATCAAAATAAGTTTTAAAAAGCAGCCACGTAAAGAAAAACCTTTTGGCCCTCAATGTAAACTACAGCTTTCACATTCAGCTAGCAAAATGCCTTTAATTTTCAACAAAGCATGCAATATAGCAGATTTCATACAGTTTTTTTCCTGTTTAAAAAGTCACCGGGCACCAGTAAGATCTAGAACGTTTCTTCCATCAGGCAAAGGGCCTTGTAGAGTTTACAGCAGAGGTTGTGAGTCGTCCAGCCTCCTCCTATTGCTACTTAAAAATTTTCCTGAAAGAGCCTCTCCCTTTCTCGCCCCCTCTTTCTCAAGTCATATATAAGACACGTTTTTTACTAAGCAAAATTAAGTTTTCCTTTTTTCACTCTTCTGAGATTTATTAAAACCACTTCAGATGAAAGAGCCTTCTACTGTCATTTCTGGATGATGGCTACAGATTTTTTTCAAACTTCAAAGATGAATGCAAGGATGAGAGCATGTATGTGTGTGTGTGTGTGTGTAAAAAACACCCCATTCCTGAGAACCAGCAGCAGGCAGAGTGTGAGTCAGGGTGAGACAGCCAGTGGTTGCCAACCTCAAGTCTGCATCCTCGTAGTATGGGTGGTTCACAATGGGGTGCAGTGTGGACAGCTTGATGCTCGCCATTGTCTGCATTGTGCCTGCAAAAACAGCATCTGAAAAATACAGAAACCAAAAGTTAAACTTATCCATAGTGTTTGAATTCAAGTTAAGAAAGAAAGATGAAGCATACTTAAATAATAACCACAGTGGTTTGGGTGAAGGTCAGTGGTAGAGCCCTTGTGTGGCGTATACAAAGCCCTGGGTTCACTTCCCAGAAAATAACCATTGACATCATCCTTTTTATTCACTCAGGATTTACTCTTGCCAGCCACTCCAAAGTTGACTTTTGTTACATTGGCGCTAGGGCCTATACCCAATATTTTCACAAGGATTAAGTGATTCCACCTGCACACCTCCATGAGCACAGCTACACTTCCCTTGCTGCATAAGTGAAGAAACAGACAGCAAACTGAAGTGAGTCTCCAAGACTGCACAGATAAAGGATGCACAGCTCAGTCTATCGGCCTCTTGATGGCAGCTTCCTGTCATGTGTGAGCCACACACAGGAACAGAGAGAAGGGGATGTTTCAGAGCTCATGAGGGTAAAGCATTTTCACTGTTAGGAAATGAGACACTGCAATAAAAGGCAAGTCTCATGGTGTATTTTCTCAAATGACCTTGTGTGTTGTAAAGAGTTAGTCTTGTGGATGTGCCTGAGGAGAACACTGCAGTCTCTCCTCAGATAGTCTGAAAATACTCATCATTATGTTTTCTTGTTGCTGTTTTAGTCATCAAGCCAGTTCATTACTTATTAGTGGTGCTTTGTGAGTGGCATGTATGCATTGGGTCATAACTAGTAATATATCAAAATCTACTACCTGATGTCAGTTTGTTTTGTTTACTGGAAGACCAAAAGACCAAATGCTTACTTTTAGACATTTTTGTATGATAAATGTTCATGCAATTAGCAATGATATAATCCATTTTAATCAGTACTATAAAATCAGTAATAAAAACAAAGCATGTTATTCAAGTCTACCAAAATAACTGAACACTTACTTTCAAGTAACACTAAGTATTCTCAATGTTTGAAGGAAAACAAAATACAGTATCTGTAAAATGCTAGCAATACAGTATCACAACAGACTATTAGGCCTAGACTAGGAAAGATCATCATTCAAATTTGAAGCAGTTTGCACTTAATATGTATTGCTTCCACCCCAATGTAAAGTCAAGAAATTGTAAGTTAGCTCCTGTAAATCTAACTACATACACAGACATACACACACACATACACACATGTATAGAATGCTAAATGGTTAGTACTACATGAATGTATGCATAAAAGCAAGGATACATATAACTAAATAGTTGCATACCTGGCCTGGTATTGTGTTTGATCCATTGTATAAGTTCTTCCTGAGGCAAATTAGTAAACTCTCCTCTTACGCTCCACTGATCATGTAGGTTTGTACAACCTTGTATTGACATCACTATTAGAATGCCAAAGATAACATTCTCAAAACGATATCTGCGAAAAAGCCAGCCAAAGACCTGAAATAGATTGAAAAAAATCCACTTATTTATAATTCTTATACAAATAATATGGTATAGTCACATATAAATACCCCACCTTACTGCTAAAGCCAAGGCATATTATGTTTGTTATCAGGAAACCAAATGTATAATTAGCAACACCTATTGCTTAAGAATAACAAATACGTTTGAACTACTGGGTCCAGGTGAAATGAAGCTTTCTCTCCTCTCAAATGATTATGTAAGGAATATCTAACCCTTTTAGCACCAATTTACAAGGAGTGGATAAGATTAGCACATCACAGTTTTGAAACGTCCTAGAGCCAACCCTTTAACATGTGGTTGCCTTTCATGAACATCTTGATTAGAAAAAAGGTATCATCATTGATATGTATATTTTCTCTCAGGAAAACAGGCATGTGATATTTTCAGACACACTCCAAATAAAAATTTAGGCACTTACAGATATAACACAATTCTACGTAATTTATCTAGATATTTTGTACACAGTAAGAGAACCACAGAATTGACAGCTTGTCTTAGGATTCTCTGAGCCAAGCACGACTATTCTACAATTCTTCAGCATCTGATTAGTACTGAACAAACACCACCAGGTGGCTCTGGAGATTTGGAGATTGTGTTTATGGATAGGACACCAGCAGAGGAGAAAGTGCCTTTTTACTTGTCATAGAAACGTCAGCTACACTCTAGGGATTATTTCCAAAGCCACCTGACGTCACTTTGCATACTCGATAGTAAGTCATGAACTATCATTTGAAACAATTTAGGTTAGCTAACTTAAAAACACCTAGTACTTGCATGTTTTGAATTACTCAAAAAAGCCCTGGCAACCATACTATATTTGCTAAGTTATCACAGTCCAGTTGTACAACAATGGACACCTTACCTGTTGAGAGCAGATCAAGGAAGCCATAACACACATGTGTGGTGTCAAAAACAGCTTCAGCCTCAAAATCAAAATGGCAAGGGCTGCAAATGCCAACAACTGCAATGTGTGAAAAACCAGCTATAAAAATACAAAACAAAATGATACTTTCACTCTATGTGTTTTACAACAAATAACTATGTATGTGAAAACTATTATTATTCATTAGGGCAAAGATTTAACATATTGTTATGCCTATTAACATTTATTCATTCAACAAAGATCCACTGAATGCCCATTAAATCAGATACAACTCTGAACAACTTCTGCACCCTGTGAAGCTGAGACATTAGCGCACTAAGGAGGAAAGGGCAACAAGTGGACACAGCAAATAAAGAAACCCAGTACAGCCCAGTACAGTGGGGAGTGCATGGCCAAGAGCCTGGGGCAGGCAAAAGAGCCCAGGACTGCAGGACGTGCTGTGGGGCACAGGCAGGGGACTGTAGTGTAAGACAATCATCTCCATGGACTGCACTGGAAAGGTGATATCTGAGCAAGGATTTGCACAATGTAACAAAGAGGGAAGGACTGCTTGTCACATTAATAGTCACTTAGTCAATAACAGGAGTGACAGCAGCATAGGAACATGGTCATTTTAAAAGGAGTAGGATATTCATATAAATATTTATACTAATTAGCAGGGTACACTGCTTTGATCTAGGTGACAACTCTACTGAGCAAAGGTTTCAAAGAAAACTTTTCTGACATTTATGAAATACTAACTCCTTAGAAAAAGGGACAATGAGTAAGAGCAAATAACTAAAGCAATGAAAAGCAAATAGAAAGTAAATATGCTCTAATTTACTAATATTCAAATTAAATGTTAAAGATAATAAAGTATTTCCAATTATAAAGTTGATTGATACTAACACTGTGTGTTAGGGAGAATGCAACAAAACAAATACTGAAATAATAATAATAAATTGGTACATTTTCATTTCTCAAATTATCAGAACCTAGGGAAGAGTCAACTCCTTTGACTTAAATTGCCATTTTAGGAACTTATCTAAGAATCAAACCACAGACGTGCTACAAAAGATGATCACTGAAGTGTCCTTTTAACAGCAAAAAAAAGGAAACGTTCCTAATAAACAGGAATGAGAAACAAACTGCTACATTTCTACAGGTACATGTCATAGTAAAATGACACAGTAAAAGATAACATGGAAAAGTTTCTAGGATATAAAACTGCATACATATAGAATACTAATTCTATTTTTTAAAAAACCAAGAAAATATCAGTGTATACACACACACATGCACACAAAAAGAGTGGTGTAGGACAGGATGTTGTAGAAAAACATACCAAAAGGAAATGGATTGATATTATTATTTCTGAATGGTAACTGTTCTGTATTTTCCAAATTGGCTTCTAAATCCCTGCTACTATTCAAATGTGAGAGCAGACTAGAGAGAAGGCTCAGCAGAAATGCATTAGCAGTGCTCAACAACTCAAGCAAGGTAGCACCCTCGGGAATTATCTTTGAACTAGACTTTAACAGTACCCTACCAGAGAACAAAATGAGGAGCCTTTACCTCGCCATGTTCAAGGAGCTGTTTTCTGGAATAAAACAAAAATATTATCTATTTACTGAATGCTCAACACAGTATGATTACATAAGATAGCTTCATTTATTATCAGATTTTTGATATTTAATTTTCTATAAAAGAGTTAGCAGCATACATAAAAATAAAGATTATGTAACACTACTAAAATTTTCATTAATTTAAAAGGCATAATTTACAGTTATCCTATACAAAGTTTGTCTAAAAGTTATTCTTTGGTAAAGGTAAATTTGGTTTTACTGATTCCCACAGGTATTGTTGTAACTATGAAAGGATAAATAGAAAATTTTTATTACATATTCAAGATATGCACAATAAATATAATACTTTAGATTACTGCTGTAATTTTGATTTTTCATAATTATAAACTACATGAACATCCTTGTGCAAAAATCTTGTGAGTATTTCTGAATATTTCCTTAGGATAAAGTCCTACAAGAAAAATTACTGGGTAAACAAACTGATTTTTAGTTCCAGAAAAGTGATCCTGATTTACTAAATATTTACACTACTGTGTAGTGAGCACAGTAGGAATAAGACAGATATCATTCTTATCCTCATAGCTGCATTCACAGAAGAGGTAAGAGACTACACATTTTATTGTTTCACTGGGTGTTTTGGTTACTTATTTCTCATTGTTGAGGCAAAATACCTGACACACCAAAGTACAGAAGGGAAGGTTTACTTAGCTTACAGTTTTTTGGAGGTATCAGTCCACACTCAACTGGCTCCAAGGCAGGATAGCATGGCTGAGGGGCAGCCATTCACAGTGGTCACAAGCAACAAGAGTGAAAGGGCAAAAAGGAAAAGCATACCTCCTTCCCTCCCCTATACTGTATGCCGGTTACCAAACCCTGGATGGGTGCAGCACTCACGTCACCAATCCCAGTGCTAGACAATGAACCAATTATAAACGCTAGATTCAGCTGCCTCAATGACTGCATGAGGCCTGGGTGACCACCCAGACACAGACCATAACACTGGGTACTGTATAAAAGTTTTTACATGGCGCAAAGGCCTTCTAATATGAATTTGGGAGTAGGAGGGAGAAGTAAGGTACTGTTCAAAAGAAGTCCAGGGGCACAAAGACCTGAAGATTTAAGAATAGTTGGGGGAAGCTCTCCTGAGACAGCAGGGGAGTCACCACATTACCCTGGCTCTATAGTAGCTCCTTGTCTAAGATGCAGCCAAGCGAGGGAGGTTTCCCCACTGTCTAGAAACTTCCAGTCACAACAGAACTCTGCAGTGAGCAGCTACATACATGGAAGAGGCCCAGGAGGGGAGGAACTATTATGACTGCCAAGAATACCCCCCATACACTGTAAGTACTGATGGAAATAAATATAACAGTTGATTCCAGATGTGCATACACAGGATGAAAACAGCAAGAAAGTTAAACACCAGACTGAAGAAGCAAAAATTCTGACCTTTCAGGGAATAGGACTAATGCAGGAAATAAAAGCATTAAATGAAAATTCCAATTATTATACTCAGTTAAGTTTGAGAGGATAGAACATCCATGTAATTAGATAAGCTACAATGAAAAGAAGCTTGCAGAAATTCTGGGGAAAACATATTTGAGTAACTTAAAACTCCAAAATAAGGTTTAAAAACCCGGAATGTACACAGCTGAAGTCGGTAAATTAAAACCCAGTCATGGGACTCTGAGAACATAGAAAAAAATAGGTAATATGATAAAAGCAATAATAAAGTTAAAGGCTAAGCCAGAAGAGAAAAAAAAGTCCTTTTGCTAAAAACAGACTTGAGTGCTCAAATTACAATACCCTAAACCCCTCTCTCCCTGTCTTACACATACACACACACACACACACACACGCACACATGCACGTGCATGCGCACACAAACACACACCTCTCCAAAATGCTGAGTAAAACCTCAGACACAGCCACCAAACAATCTGTCAGTTAAACATGAGGGAAAAATGACAGTCCTTTTCAGCTAAGAAAGCACTCAGAAAATATACCACCACTATGCTCTCTAAAAAATATCATTCTGAAAATCATAAAATATCAACAAAAAACACTTAGAAGATGTAAGTAAATGGAAATACAGCCCACCCCAAACAATCTATAGGCTCAGCACTGCACCCAAATCTCAATGTCATTCTCTGTAGAAATGGAAAAAAAAACCCTCCATGAAAGTATGAAACACAAAAGACCATGAATAACTAAATCAATCTTGAAAATAAGTCACAAACTTGGTGGTATAATACTTCCTAACTTCAAAACCTATTTCAAAGCTACTGTAATCAGAACAGTACATCTTGGACATAAAGTCTGACATGGATACTGACAGAAAAGTAGAAAACACTCCAGAAATAATTTGATGCTTCTACAGTCAGCTTGATCCTTGAGCACTGTACCAGTGTTACACAAGGAGAAATGGTATTCTCCAGCATATGGTGTTAGGAAAACAGTATATACACATACAAAGAATAAAATTGAACCCTTACCTGATCTCACACAAAAAAATCACCTCAAATTAAAGACAAAGACTTAAGATCTGAAGCTGTAAAACTTCTAGTAGAAAATTTAGAAGAAAGCCTTTATGACATTATTTTTTGGTGATGTTTCTTGACTATGACACCAAAAACTCAGGTAATAGAAACAAAGATAGATAAATAGAACCACATCAACTTAAAAACCTTCCTAAAAAGTCAAGAAGAAATACAGCCAGAAGAGCTATAAAAAGATGGAAAACTTCTCTGAAAAATCATAAAATAAAATGGGTTTCTTTTTTAATCAGAAAAGGTTTACACTTTAATAGTATTGTGTGCATAGAAATGTAGGAAAATGGGCACTTTTACTACTGCAATGGTTCAGCATTTACAAAATTATAGAATGTTCATACCTTATGATCCAACAGCCCTATTTTGTACTCTGTCCTATAAAATTGTGCAAAGATTATATGCAAGGATGTTCACTACTCATAATATTGGTTGCTATGACAAAAATGAAATATAATCCAAAATATTCCTATGTAAGGAAATGGCTAAATACATGGTGGTCCCCTATGCTGAAGAACAGAAGAATGCAAAGACCATTATAAAATATAAATAAGATATAGGCACAAGCCCAAGACACACTGCTAAATAAAAATAACAAGTTGCAGTGTAACAAGAACATGATTCCATTAAAATTTGTATTTCTGTATGTGTTTTGCAGAACGATTCCTACAAAGCTGCTTACGATCAATACCTGTGAGGAGCAAGCAAAAGACAGGGGATGCATGCTTCTCTGAATAGATAACTGCACTTGTGTTTTGGAAGGCCTTCTGCACAG